>LUCH01000954.1:118109-150813 GCA_013368495.1 Paragonimus heterotremus | reverse complement strand
TGACATAATTAACGAGAGTAGACAATACATCTATTCCAAGCGATTTTGCAGCCGAGAGGAAGTTCTCGAATGTCTTTCGCCAGTGAAGCCCCTGCTCAGTTGCGGTAGGCGAATGAGGGTCAGCGTTGAAACGATCAGGACGCTAGATACGATCAACCATTTTACAAGTTGAAGTAATTGTAGTGATTCGGAACGTTCGGTCAATAGATTGTTACTGAGAGAAAATGATGAGTTGCTAAACGATAGGCTTTATTCAACTTGTAAACAAGTCATATAGCTGTAATGCAAAATAGAGAACTTTATGAATAATGCAGACGAAGGAGAATATACAAGTGCATAACAGACCTCAAGTAAGCCATGTGGACGACGGGATCCGAATGGTCACCTACCACATTCCAAACAGCCCTCGTCGGAAGCAAAAGGAGCCCTGCAGCCTAAGTTACTGAAGCTTAGCAAGGCTCCCGGATCAGACCTTTCCTCTTTTCAAATTTGGCGGGGAGATATTGGTATCAGAACTGACAACGCTCCTCCAGACGGTTTTGGCAACTGAAGAGGTACCTCGTGATTGGCGCTTATCAATAGTAATTCCCGTTTTCAAAAAGAGGGCCCGAATTCTATGTGAAAACCACAGACATCAGTCTAGCGTCTGCTGTGTCCAATTTACTCGCTGGCCTTGTATTGCGTCGGCTCACTCAGGAAAAGTCAAGTATGCGAAATACAGACGGAATTCCGGTAGTAGATGCACTGAACACATTTTACCTTGCGACGGATCTTGGAGGCAGCCGATGGCCGTGGTCTTTTCAGACTTAAAGTTGCTTCCGATTCGATTACTGGTAATGCTATCTGGAGTTCTCTTAAAGGAGTACAAGAACAATACATGAATCTGTCGAGACCACTGTATGATCACTCTGCAAGTAGGTTAAGTGTTGTATCTGAATCCTATTGAATAGGGATGCAAATAAGTCATACGAACAACGGTGAACGAATAACACGAATTGGAGCCCATTCTGGCTGCTCCTAGATTGCGAACAACGTTGTTCGGTTAATATTTGCTCATTACCCTGCCCTAGAGACTTCGAGAATTACGAATTAACTGATTCCCATTCGCTTAGTCGCCCCAGGCTTACATATAAACTCATCGGCGATGGTGGGAAGGTTTAACTGTGGATCTTGTGTAAAGTTTTTCAGCGCGAGGGACCACGCTATGCAGTGCTTGCTTTGCGACACATGGCTCCACACTTCGTGTCCAGGTATGTCTATTGAGATCTACAAACTGTTGACAGCAACACAGCTGGACTGCATCCATCTTGTTTGTCTCTGTTGTAGGACCGTTAGACAGGCTCCTTGTTCTGAAACTAGCACCTCATCAGTAGATTTGACATTCCCTGACGCACGGACTGTAGTCACGACCACATTCTAAAGTTTTTTATTTGGTCCTACCTAGGGATCCCAGTCCTGCCGTTCGGGAGAGCTACTTTAATGATATCGTAATTTTGACGAAATCCTCCAAGGGCACCAACACCGTCGCTCCTAAAAGGTTTTGGCTTTTCTGCTCGGGAGAATTCAGTAATTGTTTAGAACTTTCTGAAATATGCCGCCAGCTGCTTAGGGCTCTGTGACGAGCATAAGTGAGAGCTCTGGACGAGTCTTTGCCCTAAAATGAGCATAAATCCAAGTGTCCCAAACTCCATCACGAGGTTGGCGAGGAAATTGGATTCGCCACTTGCCGACAAACCTCGGTTTACAAGGTTCCTGCTTTTGTCGTCTAATTTGACTGAGGATGTTGTCCTAAGGGCACATAGGCTGCTAGACGACTCTGGGGCCTGGGTGTATCTTGATGTATCATAGGCTGGACGCCATAGGTGAAAGCTTGCTAAGAATTAAACTGGAATCACTGACTTGTCTCGCAATGTTATCGTTAGGAGTGTCCTCGATTCCATTAGCGTCGGGCTGGAGCACGACAAGAGTCTGGCGATTCCTATCAACTGTACTTGGACTTACCAACATCCAAGTTCAATATATTCATCGCATCTTGCGGCCCAAGCCAGAGTCGGACGAATCCTGACCACGACTCTTCAAAATTGCTGTCACCTCGCATGAAATGGCATCGCATATACTGGAGCGGTTCTGCGACCGACGTCGCCTTATCCCTGACGGGAGTTCGTTTCGCCCGGATCGTCCTAAAGAAGAACGAGACTTATTAAAGGCCAATCACTGCGCACGCACCAGTCGCCTAATAGTTCCTATTTAGGATTTAATGACATCAAAAAGCTCTACGGCTATCCCATGTGGTGTCAACGACCTCCACTAGCGTTGCGTTTTAAACGAACCACCTCATTCACAATCCCAGGATAACGTTTGTTCGCTTACCATTAACTCTGTAATGTGCATGTACACAAATGCGCTTAGTTTAGTAAATAAATCACCAGAGCTTCGCGAACTTTGTTCTGCTGTAAATTTCCGGACTGTTGTCAACAGAGTTGTGGCTCAGTAGTTCCTACCTAGATTCTGAGCTCCCTTTAGGGGATGTGGTTATCCTCTGTGCGGATAGAACTGAAGGTAGAGGAGAAGGATTGTCCTCTATATCCACGCTATTCTTTAAGCCTTCCTTTTAACAATCCTGTACTTGCTGCGATTGGGGAAACCGTTTGGTGTTCGATTCGCTCAGATGGTTCCGAACGCTGGCTAGTAGGGGTCCTCTATCATCCTCTATCTTCAGATAACCCAAAAGACGAACTCTTATTATTTGGATTGGAAGTCTCACCCACCCCAGAATTTCCCCACATTCTCTTAATGGACGATTTCAACTTACCCGGATTTAACTTTCCGGTTTTCTCGTACTCAGGCACTAAAGATTCTATGTCTGCATGATTTTTTTCTACACAATCTGAGCATTGAGCTTAACGGAGCAGATCTCTGGTCCCACTCGGTGGCGTACTGGTCATAATCCATAGTGGTTGGATTATTTATTCACTAACGAAAAGTTGGTGGTAGACACCCCGACTAATCACCGCACCACTCGGACTAAGTGATCATGCGGTCGTTTTATTCGATTTCAGTTGTAGCACGAATCTGGTCCGCTCGACGGTTGATAATCGCAGGAAGTTCCGAAAAATGGACGTGGAGAAATTGCATGGCCACTTGGAAATGCATTCCTGAGTGAACTGCACTCTCCTTCACCCTGTAGGTGATCTACGTGAGAAGCTTACTGCCATCCTTTCCACAGCCGCCGGCGAATCTACATTATTGTCAGGCTCCAAACGGAACAAGCCTCCGAGTCAACTAGGTTCTAGTACACTTAAGCCGATTCTGAAGAAGCGGTATGCTTGGATGTGCTATCGATTATCAGAATCTGAAATTGGCCAAAAGATATACGCTGCCTTGAGAAATCGGTGTACATCGCTAGTTCGACTTCACCGTCTTCGTTATCAACAGCCTCTTACAGAACGCTTTACAGCTGATCCAATTATCCCCTTCCGATTTTTAGCATCAACTCGCAAGGTGAAAGCCGGAGTTCCATAACTTTCAGGTCCATCAGATCTTATTAACTCTGATGCGGAGGCCGCTGATATTCTTGTTGAGTTTTACAACCGTGTTTTTGCTCAATCACCATCAGTTCCTCAGGTTCGTCTTGACACCGAAGTCGATGGTACTTACACTGTGGATACTTTCTACACGGCGGTGTTGGCTAAACTCAGGTGCCTTAGGGACAGCTCTCCTGGCCTCGACGACATACCTCTCAAGGGCTTGCGGGAAGCGGCCGAATAGCTCGTTGATCCATTTAGCATACTGTTTACGCAATCCGTCTCCCAGGGAACAGTACCCAGCAATTGGAAACTCGCGACCATCACACCCGTTTTCAGGGGTTGCAGGCGTAATTGTCCCAGTGATGACAGACCAATTCCATTACTATCAAGCGTCCAAAAACATTTTGAGGCGCCTATATACCACTCGCATTGTAAGTACCTTACCCCTCGTGGGTTTTTCTCCAATGCACAACACGGATTCCACAAGGGCCGTTCATGTATCACAATTCTGGTGATAACCACTGATCAATGGACAAAGGCAGTTGATCAGGGCAATGGAATAGACGTCGTATATCTCGACTTTGCTAAGCATTCGATCGCGTGGACCATGCTGTTTTAATCGGCAGGCTTTCCCATTATGGGGTGCAAGGCAATCTTCTTCAGTTGCTTGAGTCGTATCTTGCTAACTGTCTGTACAGGGTGCGCGTTGATGGTGTATTCTGTATCTAAAGGCCTAGCCTCAGAAGAGTACCCCAAGGTTCAGTTCTTGGACCGCTACTACTTTTGCTATTCATTAACGATCTTCCACTTTCGATCACTGCCCCGTTATTATTGTTTGCTGACGACGTCAAAATTTGACGAGCCGTCAACACTACCGATGATTCCCTCATCTTACAGAAGGACATTGACACTATTCAGTTGATCTCCAATGAACCGACTCGACTTTAATACTGGTAAGTGTAAGGCTATGCACGGTCACAGCTCTCTAAGCACCATGTATTACCTCGACGGGTACCCGCTTCAAACAGTTATTATCGAGAAGAACCTAGTTACCACTGTCTCATGCACTATCTCGAGCTCCACGAACGCTGAAACAAATGCAAAAGAGGCTGACAAAACCCTGGTGTCATTGAAAGATCTCTTCGGCCAGTTCAACCCTAGTTGTTTTCAGCCTCTTTACAACCCTTTCGTTCGACCGCATCTGGAGAATGAAACTGTGATCGGGTCACCACATCTCCAAGACGACAAGTTGCTCCTGGAGACCGCAACGTCGAGCCACTGAGTCAGTCCGATGTCTGAAAACTAGGGCGTATGAGGAAAGGCGGAAATCTTTTAACACGTATTCTTTAGAGTATCATTGGCTTGGAGGTGACTTGGTATTAACCTTTTTGATGTTGAAGTCCCCGGATCATCCGTGCCGGTTGATGTTCAACAGGGGAAATAGCACGACACTCAGGGGCCACCCCCTAAAACTAGAGGTCCAACCTTGCAGAAAAAAATGCGAACAGCTTTTTCTCATTGCGCGTTTGCGAGGCTTGGAATGTTTTGCCAGACCATGTTGTTTCTGCTAGCTCTGTAGCAGTTTTATAGGCTCGCTTTGCCCAACATGTATTGCATTAGTTCGGATACTGCATCTTTTCCGCCTATTTCAGCCTATTGCTGAGAACCTTGAGAGTTTACGCATTGAGATGCGGGATTCGCAAAAGTTCCAGCTTCCTACTTCCGTTTACAGCCCATTAAACCATTGAATCAATGAAATCACGAAAAAAAAGCACACTTCCGATAGACAGTATATTTAGGCACCAGAGGTCTTACAAATTTACGTGAGAAATTGGTGTGTACTCACATGAAATGATTAACCTTGTGGTCGCGGAAACGGTCGGAGAAATATTCGAACCCCACGCCAATTTATATCTCAGTAACAGCTTGAGATATCCGAATTCTGGCAGCGGAATCGTGTTCTTCGTGTCAGGCTTACCCTAGCCCTAACAGTGAAAGTTTATGGACAACTGTCTCGGGCGTCCATCACATCTGGTGGTGTTCGTCACGGGTGTCCGCTCTTTTTCTTGTTCAGTTTTGTCATGGACGATATTTCCATAGGCACGTTCGAGGAGTCCGGTGAGCTTAGCATTAAGCTTTTTTCTGGCACTATGTTGACCGATATGAGATATGAATAATGTTGTCTTACTCAGCCTCTGCCGAAGACACACAGACCGTGCTGAGGAAGGTTAGTGACTGGGCTGGTTTGCATGGAATGCGCTTCATACCTACAAGGTGTAAAGTGCTTTTTCAAGACTGGGGAACTACCACTCCTACCTTCTTTACGACAGGCACTGGAGACTGTGGGCACCTTCGCATACTTGGGGAACACTCTCTTCAGCTTGTAGTATTGATAAGTTATCAACGACGATAACACAGTCACCAGTTGCCTTTGCCAGCCTGCATCAACTGTGGTGCCGAAAAGACATTCGGTTGTCGCCAAAGGGAAAGGTATATAACGCTTGTGTATGTTCTATTTTGCCATATGGTTCGGAAACGTAACCTGTTTTTAACGAGGATGTTAGAAAACTGTCTGTATTTGACCATCGATGCCTCTGCTAATTAGGCCACATTAAATGCATTGATTGCGTAAGCAACACGGTAGTTCGCTGACCCATATTACAGAACGTTCATAATCCGCGTTCAGTTGGTCAACTTATCGTGTTGCACAGCCTGTGATGATTGGGTTACGTATTCCGTATGTCAGCTGAGCGTTTACCGTATCGCGCATTATATACTGAGACCACAAACAGTTGTGCAAAATCGCGTTCTGCTCAAGCAACAACGTGGTCACGAAATATGAAGATCCTGACTGCTTCGTTGAGCAAAGTATGTAGGTGAGGCCTGCTCGGCTGGGGTCCTCGTGATCACTCAAATCGCTGGTTAGAGACGTTATCCGAGATGGCGGTTTGCCGCGTTCAGTGACTTACCTGCATCCATCCCATTTCTAGTTCTTCCGCCTAAGCTACTTTTATTATTAATATAAACATACAACCTTTTCAACAACGTCTCTTCTGGAGTATTCCAAGTCACATTGAGGTGAACGGCGAGCCGCAGTACCTTCAATCAGGCTCATAGCTGATACGGTGATAATAATGATGCCACCTTTGATGTTCGAACGCTCATGCGGATGAGTCAGCAAGTGGTTATTGCACGTAATTTGGAGACCCTCACCATCGATATCTGTTGTCTTGCTGAAACATAGCTTCAGGATTCTAGTTCACTGCTACGTCTTCAATCTCCGTCAGCCGCTTCACTATGCGGGTATAATGTGCGGCTGTCTGGAGACTGAAGCTAAGACCACTGACCAAGTCGGTGTGCGAATTACTCTAAGCGCATACGCAGTGAAAGCGCTGCTTGACTGGAACTCAGAAAGCAAACTACGAGAGGTTCTCAGGATCTTGTGAGCATAACGCACTATTGAGGTGGAACAAGCCGTTGCTACCGGAACATCTCGGAAGCTTTTCTGCCCAGAAACTCTCGATCAGTGAAGTTGTTCCGAAAAACGGATTTGACTAACATCGTCCCCATTTACAAGAAGGGCTCATTCACTTCGTGTGCAGATCACCGAAGGATTAGCATGATTCGTATTGCTATTGTTCTTTGTAGACTGAGCGAAATGCGGGAGAAACATATCCGTGAAGTGAAAGTTGGGTTTCGCCCTGGGCGTGATTACATTGATCACATCTTCACACTTCGCCAGGTACTTGAACTCCGCCATTTATATAGAGGGCCGACGGCTGTATTCTTGGAAATCAGATGGACCTTCGATTCGGTTGACAGGCTGCAATCTGGGACTGTCTGTCGAAGAAGGGTGTGCCTGAGAAGTACGTGAACACCCTGAAAGCAATTTGTTGTTAGGCTTCGGGCAGGGTTAGGGCTTGTAACAAAGTATCGCCGATCTTTAACATCCAAAGTGGGGTGCTAAAAGGTTGTCTAGCCTCACCTTTCCTATTAAGATTTGCAGTAGACGATATCCTAAAGTGTCCTGATAAACCACAAATATGATAGTGTAGATTTGCTCCCAGGCACTCGACTTCGAGAAAGAATATGTAGACGACACCGACATAATCTGCAATGGATCACAGGGAGCCGGGAACATTTTAAACAGACCCGAAGCTTCAGTTCACCCGTTTGGTATGGTTTTTGAATCTATGAACTGCAAGGTGCTTCTCTAAGATTAGCAGGACTTTGCGCCTGCTGCTACCATTTGTGGTGAGTAGCTAGAGGTAGTTGTAAAGTTTATATACCTTGAGAGCCGTATCAGCAATGTTGGTGGGATATCTGATGAGGTCACAAGTTGCACAGCAAAGGCTCGGATGACGTTTGCTAACGTGCGCCATCCTTGGCGTCGGCATGATTTTACTCTTTCTGTGAAAGGCCAAATGTATAATGCCACCGTAAGGGCAGTCCTATTGCACTGCACCGAAACCTGGTCCATTCACGCTGAGGATGTTCATACAGTATCATTTTCTGACCTTCAGTGTCCGAAGCGTTAGCGACGCGTGATGGGAGCACCGTGTCAGCAATGACGAAATCCACCGACGTGTCTTCGGATCGAATAAACTCTGTCGACTCTTAAGTATATTGGCCTCGTCTCGAAGGTTTCGTCGGCTTGGCCACATCCTACGTATGCCAATTCACCGCTTGCCACATCATGCTTTGTTTTTGAATGGTGGGCTAGGTTGTAAGCTTTTGTCGGTGAGGCGCTTCCGACTGAGGTCCGAAGGACACTGGACACCTTTGATTGAGGACGCTGTCTAATATGGCGAAAAGAAAGTCAATGACGCTCGTGTTGCGAGTTTCTGTGTGCGTCGTCGTAACTCTTCTTCTTCATCTCTGAATTTCTTCTTCTCACCTTACGCGTTATCTTTGTCTTTTCATATTGTGGTACGTTTGCCAATATCTATGACTTTTACGTGTCAAATACATATCTGTATATGTACTATCTTACCGCCACAAACTTGCACTGTAGCACCCTCGTCAATAGATTTAGCACCACCCAGTAAGACTGGGGTTCGCAAATGCATTAAGGCACTCAAATGTATTAGGGCTGCTGGCCCAGATGATGTTGTGCTGACACTTTTCAAAGAAGGTGAGAAGGCGTTAGTAGAGGCTTGGCTCGGTCGTTTCAAATCGTGTTGACGATGAAGAGTATCCCTCTGTGCTGGGATCACTCGATAATAGTTCCTATATTCAAGAAAGGTATCCGGGACTCTTGCGAAATCCATAGAGAAATTAGCCTGAATCCAGTCACTACTAAGGTTCTGGCATCCATTATACTTCGTAGACTCACCGAAACTTGGGGTGTAGGCATTAGGGAAGAACAGGCAGAATTGTACTGCTCGATTTTTCACTATTCATTAAGATGGTAAGAAGACATATTGCGAGATGCAAGAATTTCGTTTATTCTCAGTTGATTACAAAAAACATTCAGTTATATAGATTAAGCGCTTGGCGACAAAACAATGAAATGAACGAACATCACATGAGAGCAATCAGGGTTCACTGACACGGTGACAGAATTGATTGCGTCAACACCTTTTGCCAACAAAGGGCCGATGCGTGATGTTTGATCAACAATGTCTCCGAGAATGCCAACAGCCTGGGGTTTGGGGTTACGCAATAGGACCATGAACGAAGTGACTGGATCAACCACATGACCTGTTACGATTAAGTGTTTTGCGAACGAAGACGCCGGATTTCTGTTCGTGTGTTAACATACTGACCCGCGTTGAGTCCTTGTTTGCACTAGCCACTTGGGGATGTGCTCCGCCTTCCTTCGTCGTAAGTTTAAGTCCGTTCCGCCATTGTATAAGTCACCGCAACTGCAAGTGAACTGGTAGATAACATGAGAGGCAGAGTTTTCTGAGAAAGAACGATCGGGGCAGTGGAGACTCATCCTGCGAGTGGGAAGCAGCAAGCGCAATTCCGTTGTGGGATATGCGCGATCAATGGTTGATTTCAACTTTCGACTTACGTCGGTGATATTGTGGTCACCTGTTTAAGCAAGGGTAATAAAAACATGCTTCTTCGGCAGTGATTGTGGTTCTTTGCAATGAATTTCTATAAATTTAGCCGGATATCCATTCGTCAGCAGAACGCTCTTCAAGAGCTCCTTTTCAGACTGCATATTTTCCTTGCTCGATGAAAAATGGTTCGCACTAAACTACGTTTGTAAACCACGGGCGCAAACGAAGAGAATCGTAGGTACTGCCCACTCTATGTGGCTTTTCGATAGGCAAACCTACTAAGTGTACCGTCCAAACGTCTAAATATGAGGACGGTTAAGAATGATAGTGAGTTTTCTAGCTCTTGTTCATGTGTGGTACGGGGATTTCGATGAGTGGAATTACACTGATATAAAAGGGTAATAAAATGACCAAAATCGGTGAATATTAGAATGTCGTTGACATAACGCTCATAAAGCAAAGAACGGTCAATATACTCTGATAGTCCATCTTACACCATTCCAAGAAAAATATCAACCAATGTTGGGTCCAACGGGCTGCCCATTGCTACACCATCAATTTGCTTATAAGCACATCCAACGAACTCAAACCGAATGTTTCTCGTACACATAAGACTCAATTCTTTAAGGTATTCGACAGGGATGGGCAAAGAAATATTATGAATCAAAACAAAATTACATAACTAATCAAGTGTTTCATGTAACGGAACGTTTGTGAATAGTGAACCGATGTCAACTTAGTGCATCATTTATGTGGAACTCAACGAAATGTTCTCCAAAATATCACAACTCAAAAGAATCCTTCAAAGAACGGGAACTTAGGGATCAAGAAGCTGAACTAGTCATCGATCAAAGTTATGGTAAGCTGAATCATCCATAGCGAAAATAGGCCTCAAGGGGACACGGGTTCAGTGCATGTCGCACTAAGTCGTTTTCCCAGGTACGAGTTAACCAGACGCGAAATATAAGAAGGCCGTTGAGAAGAGAGATCGAATGTTTATTGCACGAAATATACAGATGGTCTTCTGTTGCGCTAGAAATGGCACCGACACCTAAGTTAGCTAGAGAGGCTAGAGACCGGCCGTCGACGAGCGATTAGACCGGAAGTGTGTGACACACATGTGCGTTTGGGTTCGCGCCGCAGTCACATGGCATGCAGACAAACAATCGGACAACAGGCATCATGCGAACTTTCTTGATAGCCTAAGTACAATATGTAACTATTAATTTTGGAACTATTTCACATATCATACCGCAGGCAGGCCAGTGAAATCTCCAGGTCGCTACACCGGCTTTGTGCAATTTGGCTGATCCTCTCATTCTTGATGTACTACTCCCAATCGGTTTCAGCTGTCTATACTCTCGCTCACATATATCCGTGCAGCAGTAGAATTTGATGTTCGTTCATTTCATTGTTTTGTTACCAAGCGCTTAACCTATATAACTGTATGTTTTATGTCATCGACTGATGAGAATAAACGAAATGTTTGCATCTCGCAATGTATGTCTTCTTACCGTCTTAGTGAAACTGGATAAAGGGAGCCCAATGTTTCAAATTTTCACTATCCGCCAAATTGTGGAGCAGTGTCATGTATACCGCCGGTCGAAATTTGCCGTAGTTCTCGACCATAAAGTTGCGTTGGACTAAATGGATGAACCTACACTACACTCTAGAGTCGTTTAAACACGGGTTTAACCGATCAAGTATGTGAACATACTGAGGGTGTTTTATTCCCATACTTCTGCTCAGGTCAGGGTTTACGGTGAACTGTCTGACAGTTTTAGCATCAGAAGCGGCGTAAGTCAAAGCTGTCCACTTTTACCTTTTTTGTTTAATTTTTTCACAGACAAACTAATGGAAGATTGTTTACGCCATTCACACTGATGCCAGCACGAAACTCCTACCTGATGGAAGACCATCTGATCTTGGTTATGCTGACGACAAGCTGGCAATTTCCAAACAGCATAAGCAATGCTAGACACAACTTCGCACTCTGCTGAATACTTCGGAATGCATTTTGCAGCCTCAAATTGCAAAAGTGCTTCTAAGAGACTTCTATGATTACGCAGAATTGATGTTGGATGGTGAAGTCATGAAGGTTGTTGACTGATTTATGTACTTGGGCAGCTGTATCGGAGGCGGCGGAGATGTGGGGAATGAAATAGAAGCGCATATCTCTGAACCAAGAGCGGTATTCGATAATCCAGGATAGCTCTGACGACAGTTATTTCTTGGAGGCTTAAGGACAGCGTATATAAGGTAACAATGAGGGTTGTATTACTTTGCGGCGGTGATAATCGGCTGTTCAAGATAGAAGACGTAAACCGTTTTCAGGTATTTGACCATCGATGTTACGTCCGATCGTTCGCATCGGGTTGCACCAAAGAGTAAGCAACGAGGAGGTCGGAAAACGGGTATTTGGTAGTGATCGCCAAGGAAGTTCTTTCGTCCAGTCCGTACATTCTGCACAGACTTAGAGGGCTAAGCCGTGCACTGAAGATGCTAGCCAGTCGTCTGCCACACTGAGCACTCTCTTCTGCTGCTGTGATCAACCTGCATAAGGTGCAAGATGGACAAATGGTGATCTGACATAGGGAAATAAAGTCGTTCACTAAGGCATAGGTAGGGGTCGTCTCCCGGGCTGGGGACCTCGCGACTTACAGAGTCAGTGGCTGGAGACGTTAGGTGAGATGGCGGTTAATTGGGCTCAGTGGCATGAATGTTGTTATTTGACCGAGTTATTTGTGAATTGAGTGCACTTAATGACGGAAGGGAATAGAAGTCGTAAGAAAACTATCTGGCTCATGACGCCTTACTTTTATTCGGTTGTTTGTTTGCTAGGTGTAGGCACCTTGATGCTGAATGTTTGTATGTGGACTTTACTGCTTTAGTAGTCAGGTCTTTTTCCCTCTCCGTTATTTTTTTGTTCTTGTACTGAGTTTGCTTTTTTCTTCATGGTTGTGTGGCAGTTAAGTGCTAGTGAGAACCACTGATGTATTGCTGTCTGTGCTGCTGCTGATGATAGTGATGCCGTTTGCCCGGTTGAGGAGTTCGCGACAGTCCACATCACTGGTTGAAAATGCTCCCGGTCATGGCATTGTATCGTAGTCGCTGGGGAGTCTACGTCCGCATCTTGTTGAATTTTTTTCTGAAACGTTGTTTGTTTTTGTTTCCCTTTTTTCACACGTTTGTACTTATTACTCTGCTATTTCGTGGGTTACTGTTATGATCAACGGCAGCTTGAGCCACAGCACCCACGGGTGCGGTTCATAGTTGGAAAGGATGGTATTGATGACAATTCGAATTGCGTAGAAACCCACGTTCACTCGGTCGCTGGTCTTTTAAAATAATTTTGCTAAGCTACTGAGGTAGGCAGTTGTGCGAAATGTTCTTCACTGTAACCGTGACTGCTGCATCGTATGTGACGTGCATTGTTGCTTATTTCCCTGAACATGGTTTGGAAAGGCTCGCAAAGATATTTTACATTGGTTTATAGTTGCTTCCTTTGCCGTTTTTTAATGAGTGCCGTGCTAGTTAAACCCCACTCGTAGGTAGGTCACTTTTTATTCTCAGATAAGATAAGAGAAACCACATATCATTTACGTTACACGTGTAAACTTTGTTTCGCTTTATCAATATTTGTCGCCTCTTTCTTTTTTAAAGTAAGCAACGGATCTCAAATGCCAGATGAACTTGCTCCGCTAGTTTTCAACATAAAATTCAACGGCAAGCCCGTAACGGTGGATTGTCTTCGGCCAAGTGATACGATCGGTGATTTGAAGCGAGCACTGTTTGATAAAACCCAAGTTCTTCCTGAGACTCAGAAGATCCTTGGCTTACGTACCAGCAACAGTTATCGTACTTTTTTTCGAATATCTGATTTTTGTTTTGTTGTAGACGAGCCGGCTAATGATGATTTGAAATTGTCAGAGTTAGTGCTCAAACCAAACACTAAGCTGATGCTCATCGGTTCCACTCAAAAAGCTATTGTAGGTGTAATCCCTGTTAACCATGCGTTTTTAATTCAGCTTGACGTAAAAAAGACCGTGGATATCCCAACGGAAGTGGTTGATGATTTCGACCTCAAAGAAGAAGATGTACAACTTGGCTTGCTGTAGAATACTTTTTTGCCCGATAATTTTGCATTGTGACTTATAGACCAGAGAATTTAGAGAAGGTGAAACGACGTGCCAAAGCCTATCATGCTAGGAGACTATGTGAACAGCGTCCGGGGAAACGTCTTCTTGTGTTGGATGTGGATTATACTATTTTCGGTAAGTGCTGTTGCTTTTCTGTTCACTAATTTGTCAACCCATCGATACTACAGTCAGCTGCCACCAAAAATCACTATGCTTACATGCGTGCAAAGTCCAACGGAACTTAACCGTTTCTCTGACATTCGATCGCAGGGTGACATATCCAATTCGGTCTAGTAATTGTATTACCCGTCACTTCGAAATATCAAGAACGTAACGTCTAACAAATGTTTTGTCGGCACTCAGCACCTAACTTCCAGAATTTCTTATTCACTTAGCCACGCACTTTGTATGGACAGTCGGTGATGAAAACGGGCTTATTTCTTCATTGTGCTTGTTCTGCTAAAAGTGCATCTCTCAACACGCTTTTAACCAATGTGCCTTCCACACAACCGCTGCATGGAAGCATCCTCATGACAGTCGAAAAGGTGTCCTTGTAGTGACTAGCAACGCCCCTGCAGGGCACTTATTTGAGATAATTGCTTTGATTCATCGCTGCTTGTAGGTTGTTGTCTTATCTTTGCCCAGTGAATGCGAGCAGTTCGAAATTTGGTATTCTTTTCCGGCTTTTCAGGATAAATGTCAACGATCTGTCGAGGATTTTTTATACTATTTTTTCCAAATGATGACATTCCATCACAGTTTCTGCCCCTTCGGGAAGTGATCTGATAGTAGACAGACGAAACTGAGGAATTGTCGTAACTACCTACATAACGGACACATTTGTCTCAAAATTATATTGACGTTCTAATTATTTCATTTATAACTCACAGACCACCTCACTCCGGCTGAATCTGCTCGGCAATTAGCGCGGCCATACCTATACGAGTTTTTGAAGCGTGCCTACGTTCATTTCGATATTGTCATCTGGTCTGCTACAAGTATGACGTGGATTTTGGCCAAGCTCAGCCAGTTGGGGGTGATTCCATCAAATGCGGCTTCTATGTTACGCACCCAGGCCGGCGAAGAAGCGGTTGTTGAAGGCCCATGTTCAGCTGACACATCAGAGGAAACCGCTCCAGAACCATCTTTTCGAATAACTTTACTGTTGGATTCTAGTGACATGATCAGCGTTCACTTTCCCTCCCATGGAGTCAGAGAGGTAGGGGACACTGATTTTTCATCCATTTCGCCCGGTGTGTACATAACTATCTTTTGATAGTCAGCGTAAATGTTTCCAGTCCTTGTTGACTCTATTCTCATGATTTGATTAGGTGTTCACACTGTTATTCTCCTCGTTCATTATCACAAAATTATGTAATTTGTACTACAGATTTACATAATCATAGTTACAATTTTCCTCCTCATCTTTCTCACGAACGTAAACATTGCTTTATTATTATAATGCGTGCCGTGACCATCCTTGTCCATCATCATCCTGTTCGTTTTCACTATAGTTAGCTTCACATCTGATCTTGAAATCCTGTATGTCGCTACGTTTTATGAAGGTTGTATACGCATGACTTGCAAACTCACAGTGTTTGGTTTTATTTTGTAAAAACCCTGCTGATTCGTCATTCTGGCTCACCACAAACGTTCTAATATTCTTTACGTTCATCAACCGACAAAGCCTCTAACATGGCCATTACTCCTGATGTAAAATAATATGATAGCGCTGTGTTCTCGAACTTTGATCGTTGAATGCTCAGTGAGTTTCATCCTTAGTTTGAACCAGTTGCAACCATAAAGAATCAGCCTTGAAACCATTATATCTGTCGTTTCGTTGAGAATTTCCATCTACCGGAACCTCGTTTGCCGACTCGGTAAACCTGGTAACCAATTGATAATCAGTTGATTGGGACGACGTGGGTACACCAAATAAGGAGCGATCGCAACCACCATAAAACTACTTTGCTTCTTCATCAACAGGAAAACAACAAACTGAACTCAACTGATTTCTTTTGCAATGTGCTCTGTGTCGTTTCGCACTTGTTAGTCCGTTACGTGTCTTTTCGGAGTGTTGTCCGGCAGGCATCGTCGTCATCATCAAAAATAGTAAAAAATCAGTGGTCCATGTTGATGCCTAACTTTTGCACAACCGTTAACAAGCTATTGCTAACGATTAAAGATAAGGAGATAGGGGGCTTAACTACTAAAAGCTATTGAGTGCGTGTACAAACAACCACCCTCTAGGTTTATACAGCTTCCAAACGAAAAATGTAGCTACAAGTGAAGGCAGGACGTCATCAGCTAGATAGGTTCTTTACGGTTTTCACTGCCACCTCGTCAGTCACGTATTTCACAGACTACTCGACCAACCAACGGCAAACTTCATGTGACTGAGCCCGATTAGTCAACATCCCACCTAAAATCTCCAGCTATCGACTGTGTCAGTCGATACAGCCCCAATCCTGGAGAAAAATCCGGACCCTTGGTGAATGACTTCATTTCTCTACATCAGATCATTATGTATTCACCTCGCACCTTACGTACGCTGACCGCGGCAGTGTCAAATGTGCTCGGTTTGGAAAACGACTAGCAGCCATTCCTAGTACACAGACTAACCATCCTAGTCTACACAGACCAAAAGACTGGACAAAAGAACTCACCCGGTAATCACTACCAAATACCCGCCTCCTAACCTCTCCGTTACTTATCCGTTGGTGTCACCCGATGCAAATGATCGAACGCAGACATTGATGATCAATTGTCTGAAGACGATTGATGTCCACCTTCGGTGACCATGTTTCTGAACTGAAAAATGCAGAAGCTTCACAACCACCATTATATACACGATTTTTATGCTTCAGAGGAATGCCTCTCTTCGCCAAAGATAACCGAAATTGGCAAATACTGTCCCGGCGTTGGAAAAATGTGTCTCCATTTCATTCCGTACATCTCTGCCGCGACTGTTGCAACTCCCTGAATACATTAGTTGGCTAACAACATTCATAACTCCGTTGTCCAACATCAAATCTACGTAATCACAACAGTCTTGCAGAAGCAGATTGCACTTTGGGGCTTCAAAGCGTATACCAAAGTACTTGACACAGTGGAAAATAACGTCTAGCATTATTTATGCTACTTGAAGGTTGTCAAACAGCAATAGCTTGTCGTCGGTATGATCAAGATCATTCGGTTTTCCGCCAGATAGGTGTTTCTCGTCGACGTCTTGTGAGTGCTTTAGACAGTCCTCTGTTACTTCGTGTATGATAACGGTAGATTAAAATAATGAAAATGGACACCGATTCTAGTGTTGAATCATTCAAACTAGACCTTAATCTAAACTGAAGTATAGGCATAAAACACCAAGAGTATATTCACACATTTGTTCAGTACACACCAACGTTTAGGCGACCCTAAAAATGTACACTGATTCATTGAATCGAACCCACCTCTGCAGTCTAGGCAACTATTGGCCTACATCGCTCCAGAATTTAGCAGTATAAAAATGTGATCAGTATGTTTTCGTCTGGAACGAAACCCTCCCCGTTCTTCTCTAATGCTCACTTCTGGAGTTGCAATGAGTCGACGGATTACAACGAATGCTAGAACTTTAGTTACGATTGGGGTCAGGCTAAGTCCTCTATTGTATTTGCAAGAGATCCTTACTTCTTTCTTGAATATGGCAAACTGTTATCGAGTGACCGCAACACACAGGGACGTTGTCAGTCGTGTACACTAGGTGGATCAAATGTATCATCACCTGTGAAAAGTGACGCACGAAGTTGTCTGGGCTAGCAACCCTATTTCGTTTGAGGTCTTAGGTGCAATATCAGACCTCAGTTTTGGTGGATGACTCTAAATCTATCGATCTAGTTTGCGGCGGTAACGCAGTAGTAGCAAGAGGCCAGCTAAAATGTTCTTCAGGGTGTTTCGCTCAGTGTTCTAACCTTCTGGTCTTATTTTGTATGTGTGCCGTCTGGCTCGCTGATAGCTTCACCGACATCTGGACGCCCGGGGCCAGTAGAACGCATGAAACTTGAAAAGTTTGCTACTAGTCCCCAAAGCAAAAGCGGCTTCCACTTCATTACCATTGTCAGTTATTCAAATCGATCGACAATGAGGTTACGTTTCAGCTTCCCATCGATACCCCTCTCCAACTTATGCGAATTGCCTTGAGGAATGTCCCATCAGATATCTCTGAAGACTTACGCGATCCAATGTTTGTTTTAATTCACGAACCAATGTACCGCATACTATGGTACTTTCAACCTGAACAACCTGAAATTTGAATCCAGCAGTGGTTGACAGCTTCGAGACTGGAACTGCTGAGCTTGATGTATGTTTTACGCCGGATTGGTTAGTTTCTTGACAGATAGCCGTTGTGATCGTTCCGTAGAGAAATCAAGGACAAAGCGATGATATAGCCACACACGATCTGAATGCAATTGTTCCAAGGAGAACGATCCTACTGAATGAAACCACGTCATCTTTAGCTAACGGCTATGTGGTCTGTCCAAGACTAGGTCTGATTAAGAGCGCTAAGCGAGACAATGAGGCACGCAATGTCTAACACAAGTGCTAGTTAAAAATAGCCTGGACTCGACTGAGTTGCTCAACATTATCGGAGCGATGTGATGCCAGCCCAGCTACATTAACAAGACTCTATATCGCTAAGTTAGCACGTCTGGGCGTTTATATCTTAAGCCAAAATGACCAAAGCAGAATTGTGTTTCGACTTTAGGGGAGTAGCCAGATTCTAACAAGAGACATTGTTAACACTGTTATCACTGCAGTCAGCTGGGACATTAGCAAACGAAAAGAAAGGGTTTTTGAAAATTTAACTTTCAGAGCTGGCTTGGCAGAACCTCTCAAACGGACGGCACGGAGCATATTGTCAACTGAATGTCAATCTGTCAGTGCGACTGAGGCCGTTGTGCTGAGGAATGTATTCCAAACTGACCGTGGATTCATATCAAGTATCTAACTAGTTTCGAGCGAACACTACAGGTACCGTCAGTTTCGTACGTTACACACTGTGGAAGACGTCAATCATCATCATCATCAATTGACCATCAATTGATCATCAATGTCTGCGTTCGATCATTTGCATCGGGTGACACCAACGGATAAGTAACGGAGAGGTTAGGAGGCGGGTATTTGGTAGTGATTACCGGGTGAGTTCTTTTGTCCAGTCTTTTGGTCTGTGTAGACTAGGATGGTTAGTCTGTGTACTAGGAATGGCTGCTAGTCGTTTTCCAAACCGAGCACATTTGACACTGCCGCGGTCAGCGTACGTAAGGTGCGAGGTGAATACATAATGATCTGATGTAGAGAAATGAAGTCATTCACCAAGGGTCCGGATTTTTCTCCAGGATTGGGGCTGTATCGACTGACACAGTCGATAGCTGGAGATTTTAGGTGGGATGTTGACTAATCGGGCTCAGTCACAGGAATTTTGCTATTGCTTGGCTGGGTCTTTTTTGAAGTGAGTTTCATTAATGTCGGTGGTTAGTAAAACCCGCAATTCTTGTAACGCCTTACTTTCACTTACAGTTTAGTTTTTTGTTTGTAAGGTCTGGACACCGTGCTGTTAAATATTTGGTTTTTGATGTAGATGTTTCAATTTTTTACGTCCCACTTCTTTCATTTCTTTCTCTTCTTTCCTATTTTTGTATGGCGGTTAAGTATCCGTTTGAGGTAACGACATATTGCTGTCTATGATGATGATTTGAGTTTCAATCGCATACTTCCTGTCTTCCGGACCTTATGGATTGTCGTTGCTTTCAGTTCGTACCATCCTGTTCATTGGCGTCAATACACAGTATTCAGCGGTATCATACGGTGGTTTTCAATTTATTTTTTTACTGTTAGCCTCAGACTCTGTCGTTTGTTTTTTCTACTCAAATGTGAAATGCAGGTGAAGCCACTGGCTGTGATTTGGGAAAACCACCCTCAGTGGGGGCCTCATAACACGATCATGTTTGACGATGTACGCCGTAATTTCATCATGAATCCTCAAAGTGGACTTAGAGTAAGCGTTTCTTTCTGTGTCTCTTTATTTGACGGTGGTATGAATCCCTCTTTTTTTAAAAAAAAAGAAGAAAAGAACTGTTTTCTGTTTCAAACACTGGTTTTTGGTTCACGTCGATGAACGAATTCTGACCGATCGGTTATTTGTACCGTGAAGGGTACGCTTGATGGTTCTCATTAAAATGCCATACGATCTGAAGCCCCAATCTGCAATCATTTCGGCACGCATTTCACTGGACAATGGAACCAGCACAGCATGGCTAGTCTATGAACCATCGCCTCAGTCGGTTGATTCACAGTAATACTGTGATCTACAAATAAGAAATCTCGTTTCCTTCCGATGGACTACTATTGAAGTGACCTCTAATCTCACCTCAATTGGATTTACTCTACTGAGCAATGATATTTCATCAATGGATCTGTGGTACTTGTAACCATGCATTTGATAGAACCGTTTGCTTGTTCACTTTGGGCGCTTAGCTTACGTAATCAACCGGTTTTCACCATCCCGAAAGCGGTCCTGAAGTACAGACGCTGCAGTAAAGCCTAGATAGTTTAATATTAGGAACTCGAATATAGATAAGGTAATACGAGCAATTGCAGAGTTCCATTGCACAATGCGCTCAGGTTTTTTTAAAAATTATTCTGGAACCATCTTCGCTGACAACTCACTCTATAAGGAGGTCAAGAACGGTATCACGCCTGTTTCTTGATTTCTTCTCATCAAGACAAGCTACTAAAATAGTTGATTCGTTTACGAACATTAGTTTATTTACTGATAATGGGGGGTTTAGTTAGGATAAATTGAACGTCGTTCATAGTTGGTCGCAACCTTCACATTATAATAAACTTTCCAATCTGCCCCTTCCGAAAGACGGCGTTATATTCGAGTTTCACTTAGACCTCCACGACCGGCATTTGAACTCTGATCACGTCCTCGTAAGACAATCAGTCTGATTGCATTATGTAGAACTGAACTATTCAGTTCGGATCGCTTGTGACTAACACTCCGGTTGTCTGGAACTCTAGCTAGAGCGGAGTCTTCCTCTGGTGCTTCTTTTTAAGGAAGGCTGGCTGGGACTACACAAGTTATTCCGGTTTAACTGTTGCGTTTGCTCGTCGTTAATTATTTTACATTAGAATTCGTCGAGTTTTGTGGCAAGGCTTCGTTTTCCGATCGTGAATCGCCTGGGTTGTCCAGAATAACCTTGATAATTTAACGACCTTTTAGAGAACGCGGTCACTATGAGCATTTTTACGCAAACTTCTGCCCATACTGTAGTCTACTGGAATGTGATAAAAACGGCGAGTACAGCCAAGTTACTAACATCCGTATCCTCAATTACCCGTTATTTTCACAATGAAAATGTAACTCACAGATTTGCCCATCTTTCGTTCTCCTCAGGTTTTTGTTACCTTGATGACTCGCGATGTCACGTGATCTAATTAGCCTGATGAAAAATCAATAAAATGGGCTTGTTCTGCCGGGGGTTGCTACAGTAAATTTACTCGATCCTCGGGTAACTGGGATCACCACCTCGATGCCACCTAGTATGTCCCCAGGTTGTAGCTCCTTATGTGAAGGTCAGTTGCGAACTAAGCGAGCTCACTGTCGAATAAGCGGTCGCAGACAATAGATAATGTGTATCACCGGAACGCGGTAGGTTCACGGATGAGGATCGGGATTTCCATAACATTCCACACATGTCTTTTGATGGTATTGCGGTACGACGCGTGTTATCCCGCCACAAAAAGGCCTTGTCTACCCCAACGGAGGCACATTGGCTTTTGGACAGTTCCGTTACTTTGTGTGTTAGGCTCTTTATATGGCAGTCTCAGTGAGCTCTGAAAGTCCCTACTTCGCATCAACGTTCAAGATGTGACAAGACATCAGACAACTCACGGACATGTCTCTTAGCTTACGTATTTTTCATCCTGCTGTCTCTCTCATCGGCCGAGGTGCTGACGGTTGAGAGTCCTAGTTCAGTTGCTGTTATTTCACTAACCCCCTTTCTACCTGTTGAACTTCCTCCTCCTCGATATGATGTCTCATATTTCTCTGTTAATTAATATCCCTTTTTGTCCCACTTGTTGCCTCGGATCATAGCACTCCTGCTGCTGATAGATCTTACTTTCTGGTTTTGTTCTTATCAAGCTATCTTCGATATGGTTACCTAAAACCACAGATCATGTCAAAGTTACCCGCTTGCAACGTTCGCATACTCACTTTTGCTGGCCAACTGGTTGCATTCGTTCGTATATTGGAGTCCCATATAACCGACGTCTCTTTGAGACTTGTATCGAAGACCCCAGCATTATCACATGCCTTTCACCAATGTGATACATTTGAACTCGTGTTTACGGTTCTCTTATCAGGTGGTCTTGTGGTTCGGCTGCTGGCTTAACAGATGTTAGGGTTGCTGAAGTCAAACTTCATGCCTGCCTTTCTGTCAGTGGCTGACCGAGTGCCGGTCTGCTAAAAGGTTAATTCAGAGTTATCGTGCATCGAGCGGTCAAATGTTTGTTAAGCATTTCTGCACATGTTTTGAAGATAAATTTTATCGGCAACTTCATGACCTCCACAAGATAAAACCTTCAGAAATCGTAGTACTCACCGGTGATCCGAAGATTGACGAACATTGGCTAGGTGGGTGTTGCTCTTTAGACACTGTATATCTTGGTATTAGTGAGTGTCCATTGCAGTTGTTTGCAGACAATCGCTTGTTCTCGATAACCATCCGCTGTCGGTATAATACCCACTGCTTTATGGCCCACACGTTCTCTCTCCGAACCACCATTGAACTGAGGCTGACCATTTTATTACCAATTATTACTAGGGAAACAGTATTTCAGTGCCAATCGTTCTTGAACATCTACCTTGATTTCAGCCACGCTATAATTGGTGTTGATTTTATCTTGCAGTTCAGTTGACGCCGACGTCTTCGATCCAGGTAGGTCGATGTAGCGAAACTTGCGCCCTCGACATTACTTGGTCGGTTCCAAGACGCACTGACCTTTGTACTAGCGTTTGTAATGTTCACCAGTATCAACGACTCTGTTCACCAATGACTAACTCCTTAAATGAAGTGAAGGCTATTGCTTGCGAATTGTTTGACTATAGTGCTACCTCCGCCTGGATTTCTTTGACCTCTTGCTACTCTTGACACTCGTGGACCACTCTTTTCTGACAGCCAGAACATGGTTGTCCGCAACCGATTGCGGACAAAACTTCCAAAAAGCTTGAGGGATTATATATTGTACATGTATATATTTATATGGAGAGATCTGGTCGACTTATCGAGCTTCAAAACTGGAAGTATCCATGTCTTCCGGTATCTACGGGTAACTCTTCCAGCTCATTCGTGCCCAAAAACCCGATGCCAGTCCTATCTCGACGTATAGAGCATTTTCTTCTCCAGAATACTTTACGTCACTGTTGAGGTGAGCGAAGATCCTAGTCACAGCACCTTCTAGTCGGGCTAAAGGTTATTGTGATGATGATGATGATGATGATGATGATGATGATGATGATGATGAAACAATGGAGAGTACACTCTCAACTGTAATTCAGTTTCCTCTCGGCACAGTTGACTGAGGGAGATTTGACCATGTATGTCCTTTGGGTAGTACTTACTGGCCCGCCCTCTGGAACAGAAGCCCGTAATGTACTTCAGTTTTCTAAGCAGTCCAAAGCCCGTATTCAGGCGACCTTCTTTTTCATGATGATCATACTATGTTCCTTTAGCAGCTAGCCCACTGTCGGTCTGTCCTTATCGGTGCCCATAAATGATTACAACAGTATAACCAGGACAAACGCCTAAATTCTAACCTTATTCCTTGTATGAGTGAAATACAGCAACCTAAGTAGGGGAGGAAAACAGAAGAAACATGTTGATAATCGCTCATGAATAGAAGTCTATATCGAACAAGATTGTGCAATGGTTGGCTCATTACACGCTTTCTGATACTTGTGGGCATTTGATTCTGTTGATAGAGCTGTCTTCTAGTCTCCCTTTCCGTCGTATTAAATTCATTCAAGCCTCACGCAGATACATGTGGGCGAGTGTTCTCCCACGGGACTTTTCCTGATTCATCTTCATCCACCAACGACGTTTGACACAACTATTCACCACCGCCCTTTCTCTACTTTTTTCATGAATAACTTCCTGGAGACAAAATTTAAAAGTGGGTATTCCGGTGGTATCAAATTTCTCCCAGGTGATAAACTTCGTCATTTTGATTATATCAGTGGTATCGCTCTGATCTGTGGCAACTCAGAGACAACTCAACCTATCCTAAACAGGTTGGTGATATCCGTTCGTCGATACCGAACGTGCTCCGATTCCTAAAAGTGTAATGTATCAATTCATACTTGACAGGGACGCGTGCACGCACTCCTCCTCAATGAGAGGCTGTTAGAACCGATGAGTATTTCTATCCACCTGCATACTTGTCCAGATGTCGAGAAGAGAATCGATCAGTGGTTACATCTCAGTCGTCAGAATGACGCTTTTCAACCTGTGCCACCTATGACTAAAGAATGGGCGCACTCCACACTCGTTTTGCTATTGAGTTGTAAAGCTTGGAAGATGTTCGCTGGTCACTCGTCTTTTACAATCATTGCTTGGTCACAATTGCTCACGTGTAGTCGAATCACCATAGTGAGCAACAGGATTGAAGGATAAACAATCTTCGGAGTTAGCAATTTCAACACTTACCTAGTGTGATCCCGCGATGAACGTTGTTACACGTACACACACGTTTGGGTGGTATAAAATGAGAAGGAAAGAAAAAATTGGAGAAACTGTAGACAAAGACGACAAAAATCGGAAACTTGTGTTAACCGCGCCGATCACTTCAATGTGAACGAGCATGTTCAATGGGTGGTTGATGAAGAAAAATCGGGTATTCATTGGTCGATGATTATTTAGTCGAAGGTATGGGGAACAACTTCGACATGTCAGTATCAACTGAGGTGGAACAGAAACAGTAGGAGATGAAATGGAAGAAATCGCTTATGCATTATATGTGGATGGATCGAAGGCTCACCCACCTTCTGCATACAATAGATATCTTATCATCTCCGCAATCAAACTGGTAAAAGTGAACAAGTAAACACGGCACCACTGTACACACGAGCTTTGATGGACACTGAATTGTGAAGAGGCAATCATTTTAAAACCAAACGACTCCAACCAACCAACATCCGGAAGTGTTCACACTAGCCTCATTTAGACCTGTGTAACCGACCCTCGCAGGACTGCACTTGTGGGGGGGAGGAAGTCTGTTGTAGATAGACCGATGCTGTATACGGGATTAAACAGAGCAGTGTGATCCTTTTTCTACGTACTGTACATGCGCCTGAAGCAGCGATGGAAATATTCAGTCCTTATGATTATTAGTCACAACCTGCTTCATCTCTGACGATGGACTGATAGGAATAATTTTTTCAGCTGTTGGAGAAAAATAGACAAGTGTTTAGTCCCAGTTAGTTGTCTCAGCCCTACTATGAAAAGGTCACGACCCACTCGCAACTCCCTGCCACTTTTCCCGTGCGCACTGATGGAATATCCACTTGCCTAGGATGCCTGATGCAATTTATTTCCGTTATTATTGGTTACTTTCCGGTATCGGTCGATTACGCTACCTTTGCTGAGTGCCGCTCATTCGACCAGTTGGCTTTTCGTTCAGTTCAGCACAATTCCATCAGGCTGGGTATGCTGATCGTATAATACCAAGATTTGTCGATAAGCTGGAATATGGAGAGCAAATTTCCTTACAGGAAACTAGATGAATGAGTGAAACCTAAGCAACTTCAATAATAACAAATTGCTCCGTTCAATCCAGGCGACGGAGATGATCAGCTAACGGACATGTAAAAGTGCAACGACTTGTGAATGCGAGTCCTTTTCATATCAGATCTGAGTCAGTAGGCCGATGCCGGTGGCTCGTTTACCCTTTTCTGTCCGATAGGGTATATCGGCAAAACCGCACCCCCCTATTTCAACTGTTCAAACCTAAATTCTCTGTCAGAACGCTTCACTATCCACTCCCTCAATTTACCATCCAAAGGCACGAATTTTTTCGCCTCCTGTTGATATTACTTTACAACTGTGTTGTATTTATAGGTAAAGAAACAACGAAAGATCAAACACATTCTGGAAACATTCCTAGAACTGTGGTTGGTTGGCTGCCGTTCGATCAGCGTAATTAGACAGACAAAGACGCGCTAAGGCATTTTATTTCAAACCCGAATTCAGATATGAAATCTGAATAGACTCGTCCCAGTAATACGTTTGCTAGTGTGTTGTATAACAGATCTGTTAATCATATAGAGATCCAACTGTGGAAAACCCGGGCTTTTGCTTACTTTGTGCTGCATCTTACCCGAAACGCGTGCACTCAATGGATGCATTTTTCTGATTTACAAAAGATTCTATGTACTGACACTGTAGACGGTTTCACATTCAGTTAGCTCTGATTCTCATGAAAACACCGAATTTCCACGTCATTCGGACTGGTTTGGACTTCATCTACACGGTTCGATTGATAAACGAATGTTTTCAACGCTCAAGTTCTACCACTACGTACTCACCACTCATCTACTATAGGACCTGTCAAGTGGTTCACTTTAATGTAATCCACTTCCGTCAGATGAGTCAGCTAGAGAACAACAAGGGGGTTTATTGTAAGAGACAGAGATTAACTGGCGATTGGTCACTTTCCGCCCTCCGCGATCATGCTCGTGCCGAATTTGGTTGCTGTCAGTCGATTCGTCTCCGCATATATAAGCGTCTCCTGTTATAGTAATCTAGGCTTGTTTCTTAAAACGCTATTATACAGTGTAGTTTATCATTTTCTTACCAGATTATGAGACTGTTGTTTTGTTAATAAAAGCCTCCAGTATATAGGTGTCGCCGTCATGTGTATTTGAGGTTAATGTACAGATGTCATACTGTTTACTGTCAGTTATCATAACAACATCCAGTAGTCGAAAATTGTGTTAATGGCATCGGTTTACGAACACATTCACAGCTGATACGGTCACTCTTACATGTGACTTTGTATGCTTATGAACTTCAATGTTCCGAATGTGGAAGACATAATCAGTCTATCAGTTGTCTTTTTGCCTCCGGTCAGATTCGTTCTTATCGTGACGCGCATGTAAACTGCAAAACTGACCATGAACTGCGAGATCTGGCACTCTACTTGGAGCTGATAGCTGCTCGTGAACCTGATTTCAAGCGACTGAACCACAATCATTGGGAACGCTATATCTCTAGGCACAAACGAAAACGAATCAGTCGAGGTCATTCCGGCAAAGTGACATCATCTCGAACAGATTCCACCGCTACCGTTACCCAAATGCTTTCTGACGGTCTCGACGCTGCAAACCCAGTGTCCGGGGACGAAACGAAGAAGGACCTTGAGACACAAACAACGGTGGATTGTGGCAGTCCGGCAGACGGTCGTTCCGGGACAGATTTGCCATAGACCTCTTATTTGCCACACCCACTTCCCAGGATTTTATCACACCAGTTTTATCTTCAATTCTATTTTTGTTCACGTCTTTCTTTGACTCGTGCAAGAATATCAGACCAAATACAGATGTTGTTTCTTGTCTGACTAATTTTGGGGTGCGTTCTCATCTTTTTCATCATATATATCGTATCATTCACGGTACACTTATGAAGAACGCGAATACGGCTCCAGCACCTACATCCCAGTTCTCCTCAGTATTTGTTTTGTCAAGTTGGAATGACTTTCTTGTCGACGGTTGAAAAATCGAATTATTCAACTGGGCCAATAAGTTCACGAGATTCACCTGGTGGTGCAAATATGCATTAGACCAAACTCATGTCAGTCTTGGTCTTTATTCTTCTTAATGAATGAGATAGTTTTTCTAAATGTAATGTAAATCGATCCTGCGGTAACCGATCAGAGAACCTTGTGCGCGTCCTTCCCATACGATGAAAACATTTTCCCCTGGCGACGTGAAATGTTGCATTTCTAGGGGCCGAAAGATTTCCAAGTTCACCCTATCCTGGAAAGCGTTCTTCTGTATACGAATAGTCGGGATCATGAAATTTGATAATCTGCTGTGAAACACCCTTCCAGACGTATCCTCAATTGAATATTTGTTAAATTATGCGGCACCCGTTGATCAAGCTCTTTGCTTTTTTCCTCTTTCACGCAAATGACTCCACACGATGTTGAGTATTTGATAGTTATAACCCTTGAACAAATTATTTTTGTGGCTTGTAGTCTGGTATTACGGTGCAGCTTATTTTACCACTTCTGTTTATCGGCACTAGCTGTTGAGTCAGTAGTCTCTGATGAAACATTTCCGTGCCACTTCGTTGTAGGTGTTACATCAATTTGCCGGAAACTGTGATGGATTAATCCGGCGGCAGATCAGCTTAGTCTTCTTCAGATGGAAGTCACGCTTAGGTGCCGTTCAAGTAGGTTTACTTACGGTAGATGGTTGCCCTTCCCTTCTAACGCGACTAATAAGGTGTGTCAAAATAGGTCGATGTTTATTTTGCAATGGCTATACAGCACATGTGCAAACGTATCTTCACCTGAATGTCTGTCAATTCATGCGGTACTTAGTGATTAAGTCCTGTTTTTTCCATTACACTCAAGTAACTCCGCACAATCTTGGGTGAAACACCAAGCTTTCGCGCCCAACTAAATAGGTTCTGAACAGAGAAGTCAGAATCAGTTTTTCTCATAATGCATCTCTCGAGCACATTTCGCTGCATCTCATCAAGTACCTACTGCAGTCTGTGGGTTTACATAGCAAAGTTCAATGGGTATTGTGGGACTGAATATCAAAATCAACAAACACACCCACACACATTCATACGCATCAATTACTAGGGCAATTTGGTACTGACGAACAAGTCTTCCTGTACATAGAGGGGTGGCTTCCATTTGCTAATTGCTACCGCCTCCGCAAACCGGAGAAGCCTTCGATTTTTTGTTGCGTAACTTATCCGAAACGGCTTCTGCAGGTTCAATTGAGGTCGACAAAACAACAAGTGTCGAGCGATCGATGACAGTGGTTCCTTGTGACTTGTTACCTTCTGACTTGGGCCCGGTATTGTTGTATCCATGCGCGTTTTGCGAACCCAAACTGGAATGTGTTCGTTGACCTGATGACGTAACTATCGCTCCGTTCTACTTATGTAAGTGGTGCTATGTATAAACCCACAGATTGCAGTAGGTGCCTGATGAGATGCAGCGAAATGTGCTCGAGAGATACATTGTGCAAAAGACTGTTTCTGACTTCTCTGTTCAAACTTGTCACAGGAAAAGGTTGTTTTGCTTAAATAGGTTCTTTTTGGATTAGTTTCCACCAGTTTTTTGAGGCGATCATCCAGGCCTGGAGTCGTTGTTCGAGCGAGACGTTTTGGAGATTCACATCTCTCGACCTGAATCTTGTAACTTATTCTTGGACTGCCAGTTTTCGATGTATTTTCACTTGGATTTGCTCATGATTCCATTTACTTCTGTGGTTTCATGTCCATGTGTAAATAATCAAGTCATCTTTCCTTGTCATATTCCAATACTAAAATGTTTGGAAAGTAAGCAACTTGATTACTTCTAATATGCATAAGAGGAAAAGAAAAAGCACTGTTAGTTTGATAATATACGGATCGTTCAGTTGTTTCTGAATACAAATAAATTCATGTTCGTCTGTCACAGAAGTGCGGAAGTGTTCGGCCATTTTCACCGGATATTATCAAATACTTCTTAGTTCTGTCTATCTTTACTGGTCATAAGTGCTTATGTGTGTTCCATCAGTCAACAGATTTTGAAACCTACGTTAATTATTGACTACAAAATTAAGCGTCCGCCGTTCCTGCGGTTGGGAGTGTAGTCGGAGTTCACCGGATAAGCACGCTTGACGAGTGACGTCAACCACGAGGCATGCCGTGTGCTTCCGGTGATTTTCAACCAGTAAATACATATCACCTATGTCACTGTGTCTTTAGGGACTTTTGTTTGTGTCGGACTGGAGCTAGAAAACGATGTAAATTTAATCCAGAACACATCGTAGGGTTTTGTCTGAGAATCACAGATTGCGTGAAAATTACGAATGTAGTCCTAAAAAATACTGTGTAGCGAGCAAGCTCGTTTTCAGTGATTCATCATCAGGCTAAATACATCACATTTATATCACGAATTTTACAGGGGAATAATTAAAAGGGGTAAACGGGGAACGGGTGGTTAATCAGGTCAATCAGTTCAATGTCACACTGCAATCAAGTACCCACTTGAACCGTGGGTCTTGACAGGCTAACAGGATGTGGGGTTGGCCATGGCAGATCCAACGCCTGAACAAAACGTTTCTGGGCGCACAGGGGTGGATTGTACGGACGAATCCCAATAGCTTCAGTTGTGGACAGAATCCTACGCTTCACTGCCCTCGATTGGGTGGCTTTAGCTCGGTAGATTGGGCGAAATGCGTCCATCACATTGACCGAGTGATTCGAATCCACCAGGTGCGATAGTGTGGCACTGTTGACAAATTTCGTTATTCTACTGTTGAGCCAAGCTGGGTGGTGTTCCCTGATCCGTTCAGATAAGCGTCTGGTCGTGCGGCCAACATAACTGGTTCCACAGGAACAAGTGAATGAGTATACACAAAATGAGGCTGCAGAAACGGGCACTTTATCTATTAGGCGTGGGCATAAAACCGGATTGGATGTGGAGTTGACACGTAATTTAGCAGCGTAAAACTGCACTAACTGCCCTTGCGAGTCTACTTGTGATAGTTTCAGCTAGCGTGTCACCCTTGAAGGGTAATCTGATGTGTACAGTTTTCTTTTCCGCTTGATACAGCTGTCCTCTTTCATTCTGTTGCATAACTCTGTCTATGAACCTTTCCGGGTAGCCATTTTGTATGAATATTGTACGTATGAAATTCAGTTCTTCAGCCATGGCGAGTGGTACAAAACTATTGAAATGAATGTACCAACCATTCCACGTATCTTTTCTGTATGTTGCGCGTTGAATTGAGCCTTCCGTGCGGCGACGTAAACATACATCCAAAAAGCCTAATTGATTGTTTGTTTCGGCCTCCAACGAGAATCGTCAATTTTGTTGTGCGGCGTTGAATCTAGTCAATATATCAGTCGGATTTACGTTGTCATTGAGTACGCAAAGAATGTCATCCACGTACCTCTTATAAAAACTACATTGGTCTGCCGCTGAACTCAGTTGTTCGTTTTCTAACTTCGCCATCAAAATATCTGCAAACAGTGGTCCCAACGGCGATCCCATTGCTACACCGTTCTTCTGTTGATGAGATTTATTCGTTGAACTTAAACTGCACGTTGTAAGTGCACAGATAGAGTAACTGTTTGAGTTCGGTCGGTGGTATCTGAATACCTACGTCAGAACCCTCGATATAATCACATTGATAATCTATAGTCTCCTTTAGCGGGACGTTCGGAAATAAGGATGTGACGTCAAGAGAAAACGTCGATTGTCCACTCAATTTGATATCTTTGATTATATTCACCAGATCAAATGAGTTGCGTAAGCTGTGGGTCGAGAGTTTCCGCCTGAGGGCATCTAGCAGTTGTGATAACCATTTGGCTAGTGAGTAGTATCCCCGTTTTGTGAATTTTGGGTAATCCATACAGCATGGGAATCATGGTTCCGGTGGGGCGAATTCTTTCAAATGTCGATGAATCAATAATTTCCCTCTGTTTTAAACATCGTAAGGATTTCGATATTTTCTTCTCGATCTGTGGGATCTTATCTTTTTCACTATCTATTTTCTGAAATCGGCCCGATCTTCTTATATGGTGCACATTTTGTTAATATAATCTATTTTGTTAAGCAGTACGATACCAGCACCCTTATCAGGCTTTTAAATTAAGATGTTCTTATTTCTTCTCAAACTTTTCGCCGCTAAGAGATGTTCTGTCATGGGAAATTGTTTTGAGGCCGGACTACAGCGCAAGTACTGATATCAAGAATTCACTAGCGTAGATTTCAGTGGTTCCGCATCTAGCATCGAGTTAGGATCGAGATCAGATACCTGTGCGTACAATTTCTCAAACTGCACCTCTAACTCCAGTTGCCTAGTTTTATGCTATGGACAACAAAACTTAAGGCCTAGCGATAGCACTTCGCGTAATACTTTGTCCAGGTTAGAAGATCGGGCCGAGTTTCAGAAAACGAGCTTGTTCGCTACACAGTATTTTTAATCACAGGATTATTGTCACCCTGGCAGCATGTACAAACTTCAAGTTGGCCATAACTAGCTTTCAACTTCCGTATTCTCGTGTGTAAGCCGATGCTTCGTCCAGCACTTCACCCAGATTATGTGGTGGTGTGTACACTGTATCTCTCAATGTTTTAGTTTCCTCGATCGCCATATAACAGTGTACTCTCTCGCCCTGACCTAGATTCACATTGCGGTCTACTTGCCTATGAGACGGATCTGTTGTCCACTGTGACATTGTTTTCCTATCAGGCACGACGGAATCACATGAACGTTCAGTTGCCATTGCGTGTGAGCAGTACTCAAGCTATGTCTTCATCATTGTTGACATGACCGTTACTAGCCAGTCAACTCCAATCAATTACCCTACGATATTAGCCAAATCAAAGTCACCAAGTTCATTTAACCTCCTCGGTGATGTTCCCGATTACTGATTAGTGGGCCGTTTTTCCAAAGGTCCCAAACACAACACGAGACTGGCGTTCTCACAACAAATATGTTCTCGGGGCTAAATCATATATTGCTGATAAGTACAAGCATAAAAGCTTCACTTGTGTGTGTTGGTTGTCACAGCGTCTGACGTCAAATAAACCATGGTGATGGACAAGTACGTTGAAGTCAGCTTTTGTTGCCATGCTCTAAGTCTATATAACCGAATGTGTTATGTAATCGACTGTGCTGCTACCCCGACCTATACTGCTACCTTGGTGAGGTGGTTGGGCTTGTGTACTGTTTTGATCCGGCGGGCTA
>LUCH01000954.1:44074-117115 GCA_013368495.1 Paragonimus heterotremus | reverse complement strand
GAGTTCCAGAGCGAAGCAGTGCTTGCTCGATTGGATCCCAGTGGACAATCGCTTGTGCGCTATCAGATTCAATACATCGGTAAAAGTCTGTCGACGCAAATCAGAAAGGCGTTGTTTATTCACTATATCGGCGTACGCTCCGACGGACAGCTGTTCAGATGCGTTCTATGATGCCCTCGTTGAACTTCTAAGGCAAACCAGACACTCAGACATCATCATACTAGCGGGCGATTTTAATGCTTAGCTTGGTTGTCTCTCTTCGGATGAGGAGTGGTTTGGAGGTATGTCTGATGTCTGGGCACAACGCGCTGACAATGGCGAAAGACTGCTGCAGCTGTGCACATCCCACGGTCTGTACATTTCGAGCACCGCATTGCAACACAGGAAAAAGCACTATGTTATTTGGAGACCTCCGTGTGCTTACCAACCACAATGGTCCAACCACAGTTGGATCATATAGCAGTTAGTTACAGGTGGCGGCACTCTGTTAAGGACTGTCGTGCCTTTTGGAGTAGCCACCTGGACTCGGACCCTGCTGTTGTGCATGCCCGTTTTGTTTTGTCATTTGCCCAGAGGACATAATCTGGTAAATGCAAGGTACTTAACTGGCATTCGAGCGATGAGAATGTAAAAAACGCTTACCAGAATGCGTTGGTGAAGAAGTTGCCCAGTTCGTGTCAGATGAAGGATCCTAATGAACACTGGGAAAAAATCATCGAAGCCATGAAAGCATGTTGTGAACAAGCATGTTCCGATGGAGCTGTTTATTTGCAACAGAACTGGATTTCCGTCACGTCGATAAACTTCATGAACAAGCATTGCTCGATCCCACCTGGTTCTGAATATGATGAAGACCGTCGAGAACTTAAACGCAAGCTGACAAAAAGTTTCCGCAAAGACCGTGAGCAATACCTAGTCGAACAGTCGAAAGAGATGGAAAAAGCCTTTTCATCTGGGAATAGCAGAAGGTTTTTCCCCTGATCCGTGGTTGTACTGGCCGTCGAGTCGGTGTAAGTGAAACAATATGTGAAAAAGATGGTTCACTTATTACCAGTCAATCGCGCCGAGTTGACAGGTGGGCGGAACATTCTGAAGAGCAGTTCATTTGGCCTCAACCAGATCATGAGGACGACGGGACTCGATTGGTCAGTTATTGCATTCCAGACGGTCCTCCGTCGGAAGCAGAAGTGATCCTGGAGCTTAAGTTATTGGAGCGTAATAAGGTTCCTGGTCCAGACCTCCTCCCTCCTTCTCTTTTCAAGGATGATGGGGAGAGTTTGATATCGGAACTGACAAAATTCCCCTAGACGATCTGGCAGATTGAACAGGTGCCTCGTGACTGGTGCCTATCAACAGTGATTCCCATTTTCAAAAAGGGGGCTCGAAGTCTATGGAACAATCACAAGGGCATCAGTTTGGTGTCTATTGCGTCCAAGTTACTCACTGACCTCATTTTACGTCGGCTCACCAAGCCCAGAGAAAGCCAGATACGTGAAGAGCAGGCAGGATTCCGATCCGGTCGAGGGTGCGTTGGTCACATTTTTACCTTACGACGGATCTTGGAACATCGGCAGTCTTATGGGCGGCCGACAGTCGTGGTCTTTTTTGACCTGAATGCTGCTTTCGATTCAGTTGCTCGTAACGTTCTCTGGAGCTGTCTCCTTCACAAGGGGGTACCAGAGAAATATGTGAATCTATTGAGATCACTGTATTCTCACTCTGCAAGCAGGGTGAGAGTTTATGGCCAACTGTCTCGAGCGTTCATCACTTCTAGGGGTGTTCGCCCGGGTGTTCGATTTCTCCCTTCCTGATCAGTTTTGTCATGGACGACATTCTGGAGGGTGCGCTTCGAGAACACAGTGGGCTTGGAGTTGGGCTTCTTTCTGGCACTAGAATGATCAATCTGGAGTATGCGGACGACACTGTGTTACTTAGCCCCTCTGTCGAAAACATGCAGACCATGCTGGACAGGTTGAGCGACCGAGCTGATTTGTATGGAATGTGCTTCGCACCTTCAAAGACTGGAGCATTTCAATTTTTACTTCCTTCATTGTAGGTAATCCACTTGAGACTGTGAACAGTTTCACATACTTGGGTAGCACCATCTTGTCAGCCAGTGATATTACTGATGAGATATCAGCGAGGGTTGTAAAGGCACGAGTTGCCTTTGCCAAGTTGCGTCATCCCTGACGCCGGAAAGATGTCCGGTTGTCGCTGAAAAGAAGGGTATATAATGCCTGTGTGCGTTCCATTTTGCTTTATATTTCGAAAACGTGACCTTTTCACGCAGACTTTTTCACAGACTTGCTGTGTTTGACCATCGTTGTCTCCGCCAGTTGGCCCGTGTTAAGTGGACTGATTGCGTGAGCAATGTGGCCGTTCGCCGGCGCGTATTCCGGAATGCTCGGGATGCGCGATCAATTGGTCAACTAATCACGGTACACAGCTTGCGATGGTTAGGTCACGTACTTTGTATGTAATCTGGTTGTTTACCGTACCGGGCATTGTATGCTGAGGCCACCAGCAGTTGGGTAAAACCGCGTGGTGGTCAAGCAACAACGTGGTCACGAAATATGAAAACCCTGACTGCTCCATTGAGCAAAGTGGGTAGATGTCGCCTGCCTGGATGGGGTCCTCGTGACCACTCAAACCGTTAGTTAGAGACGCTATCCGAGATGGCGATGTGTCGCAGTCAATGGCGTACCTGAATCTATACCATTTATAATTCTTCCGCTTAGTCTTGCAATAATTTTCAACCTTCTTAGTAACTTATTCTTTTAGGATATTCCATATCACTGTTGAGGTGAGCGGCGCCTCGAGCCACAGTACCTCTTGGTCAGACTCATGGCTGTGATGATGATGACGAGAATAAACGAATTGTTTCCATCTCATAGTGTCTTATTGCCGTCTTGATAAACTGGTTAGAGGAAACTCATTGTTTTGAGGCCAGCTTTGTTAACTCCTCTGGGCGATAATAATTTGAGTACCAATACACCAACGATAAAGTATGGCTGTGCATTTCTATCACGGTGTTCTTGTAAGATACACTTGGGCTTTTCGTTGAAATCTCTAGGTAAAACAGAGTGACCTCCATAAGGCCCGCGGGCGGAAATATTCACGCCTCCTGATTTTGCAGTCAAATTACTTCCACGGATTTCAAGCCTTGTTACCAAAACGTTTACGTCTTAGCTCTCCTTCAGAAATGTGACATCTTATGAATTTGTAAATAATATATTGAGAAAACTTGCCATAACTGAAGTGGTTTCGTCTACTGTATTTATACCTGCTCATGGATGATGGTCCATGACTCGGTAATATACTTATTTGTCCGCCTCCAAAGCATTTCGGTAAATAAGTAAGTTGTGCACAATGTTATGAAATGAATTTGTTGTCAACCTTCATTCTCATTTTTTTAACAACTTACCTTATTTCTTAGTAGCTCAGGTTAGGTATGATTACATTTCTTCGGCAGCAAACCTTCAGCAAGCTCCACATGATGATCGTTTTTCGAACTGAAGCTCACCAGCCAGTAGTAATGGTGGTATATCGTCTTCGCTTCCAACTTCATGAAGTTTTTGTGAGTCTTTTTCCTTGAAATACATTAAGAAATTGATGCATTGATTGAAGCTACAAACCGATCAACAGAAGTTAACTTGAACAGCTACTTTCCTGCGCGATTCGTTGTACGTCTGTTATAGGCTACGTAAACTCATTTGGAAGGAAGGGCTCTTGATGATCGTGTAAGCCGTCGTCATGTATGCAATCTCGGTAGGGACCACAAACTAACTTTTTAAGTCCGTCTTATATTTGTCCACACACTGAATACTAGGTTACGAAGTTTTTGCTGCGTCAACTTATATCGGGTGTGGATCGTCATCGCAAAATATATCCTCTGGACAATTTGGTAACAGTAGAGACAAATTGAATGGCTGTATGAGTATGCCATCTGTTAGCACCATGATTCGCGGAATAAAGTTTATGAGTCACATATCGGTCTTGGGTGAAATATACCGATAAACTTTTTGAGGTCCCAGTTAGGTCAACGCATAAGCTTGATTTATTCGACGGTTGCTAACATTCCATTCTAATACTCGTTATCACTACCTTGGCCGTAGAGCAGAATTTTGGTCGGACACCCAATATATCCTAGCAGACATCAAGCTGCAAGTGAGCAACTGCATCGTGGAATCCTGTACTTATGCCTGGACAGAGCGACTTCATCTGTAAAGTAATGGCCACTTGACGACTCTAGCGGACAAGCAGACAATGCGTTCTAGCACGAAGACTGACTGACCAATCCGAACTAATTTCCACACGACGTTGGCCCTCTTCCGCCAAGACAGGTCTCTAGAATGTGCCCCATAAACAGCTGCATTGAAAGTTGCGCAACGTCACAAATGACAATCAGAGTAATTGCTTGACCATTGTAGCATTGACTAACCACTTTTCCGCGAACTCGAAAATGGGTTTGGATGCACTGATCGACTGTTCCTTTTGAGCTAACAAAAATCACCCACTTTCACACTTTATCAGACGTTAGCTGGCAATCTCCATCCATTCGGTAAGATACAGGATCACACATATGTGAGGTTGTCTTGACAAAGTGTAGTCAAATCCACAGACTCCAATTAATAATCCAGTCTGCTAGTCCTCGTTAGAATAGGTTTGGATTATATTAATCAAGGCCTATTCCCACGATTTTTGTACCTACGCAGTTAACATTTATCCACGCAAATTTCTAAGATTATTATGTTCACGATTCTGATTAGTCTCAGTATCGACATTTTGTGAACGTATTCCGATGTTGTTGGCAATAATTCGTGGGCTTGGACTAAATTTCCATTTCTACATCGTAATCAAGCGCAAGTCAACTATACCTGTAATTTTCGTCCACAGTTTCGAGTGATTTTCTCACATTCTTATGCTCATCAGTCTAAATGATACAGTGCGCATATCTGGCCTGCATTCTGACAGACCCCTTCTGCTGTCTCACTACACATCTCCTTAATATATCAGTGCAGTGTGTACCATAGAAAAATCTCCCCGTGCTTGTGGAGGTTCACAACATTACGTCAGTTTTCGGAATCGCTGGTTACCAGATGGAGGTGATAATATTAAACGACTTCTGCCCTCTAGTTGTTTGTATCGTACTAATCACATTACGAGGCCCCACTTTGTTGTCAGGTGCCTCTCGTTTGAGTCCTCGTTTGATTTGTCTAAATCCGGTAGCTACAAACTGTCCGTATTCCAGAGATAAGAATGCTTCCACTAGTTGTTAAGGATACGTCCGCTCGGTGAGCAGGGAACATCGAGCATCCACTTTTGCCGAATTCGCCCATTACAGCACTTAGTTGATGGACGTTTCGAAAGTGTACTTTCTTGTATGTCTCAGTACTACTTAGTTTTTAAGATGCTTAACTTTTCAGACAATTCTGCTTCGGAAAACGATGAGTGATTTTCACTTTGTTGGTGAATACATACGATATGCCTTCACAAACCCACTTCAGGAGACAAAAACTGGATGAAACTCCCCTCAATTGGTACGACTAGGTATACTGAAATATCGGGTACGGCAAACTTTGACTTCGTGTCATCGTAATTCACATACAGTTTTGGGACATTCAGCAGAGAACCTGGAAGGTGGATTATCGATGATGGCTAAGTTACTTCAAGATTACACGTAATAAAACTGATCACTTTGCTATTCGCAACTGATTTACGTCATCTGCCTTTTTTTTACTGCGTGTGGTTTTTTGTCATCCCCGTGTCTCTTGACCACGAAATGACAACCTTCATGTCCTTTGTCTCTTGACTCAACTCATCTGCCTATTCTTTAAAAAGCTACCAATCACTACACAGTACACATCGTCTCCTTAATTTAAGTTAAATCCATTGCGAATTCCTGGTATGGATAATTGGTGACCGAGTAAAGCGATGAAACCATCGATACTATGACCTTTTGGCAAACAGTTGCAGTGAAGAACCCTAGTGATATGTTCGTTAGGAATTTTTAGCGAGCTATTTCACACAGTGTATATACTACGGAGAAGTACTGTTCAAGGATAAGTTAACGAATGTATTGAATTTTAAATAAAATTGCATAAAGGACAACAAGACACGCTACTGGATGGATATTATTTATGTACAGTGGGAAAAGTTGCTACGAAGAATTCAAGTTGATGTCATGAAAGTCATGCCACAGTCCTCACTAAACTCCTCCTGGATACATCCAAAACTGAGACATCCCATTAGGAACCACTGACCATTTTATACGTCATTTACAATTATTCCAGTGAGTGTCTATAGGGTTCGCTGTTGTTCGGCTTTATTTGGCTCACAAAATTTGTCCTTAAAGCAATGGAATACAATTCCATCTTCACTGAACTCCCTAAACTTCAATAGTTTACACCACAGGGGCTATTCATATTCACAAGTAGCAAGTTCTCCACTGCTGCAGTTATTCACCTAATTTATAGTGAAGCAATCTATCAGAACAATGGGCTTGTTCACCATTAAAAAGTGACAGAACCAAGACATGGGTGTTGTAGCTTATACTGACGGAATAGGCGCAGAGTAACTAAACACAAATCATACATTACTAAGTGCAATCAAATGATATTTCTTTGTAAAAATGTACATTAAACAGCCTTTGAGTGATTTTTTGAATTTTACTCAAAACGTCATTCCTCATGAGATAGTCGATCTGTAAGTATCCGCTTTCTATGGATGTTCCCATTTTACTGATTATTTCTTTTGAAAATAAACGTTTGGTTTTATAGCACGTTCTATGAACAACGGGTTTTCTATCCTTACTCTTGTTGCAACCAACGTCTCTTCCCTAAGAACCGTCTAACGTTCCACTATTCATATCTGCGTAATGTTGATTTTACCCATTGGTTTTTTGTCTTCTCCTGATTGCTCATTTATTTGTTTTTGGGTACCGTATTTTTGTTGGGCCCTGTAATCACTTTGCCTTTGACCATACACTTGATCAACTGTGTTGTCTACAATTTATCGTTGTGGATGAATCCAAGGATTTTGAACTAACTGTGGGTTATTAATGATAGGGACTATACAGATACAGCCTAGCCCATCCGGTCGGTGATTATCACGCTCAGGATTCTCGTTTTATGCCGACGCGTTTCGAAATTCGTATTTAGAGGACACGTGAATTATCCAACAAACTATCTGATAGTCTACCCACCATACAAATATACATATATCAACGAATACAAATTAAGTCATCAAGGAGGAAAACGTGAGAAAACCTTGCGTGCAACCGCATGCTAGCCGCCACCGTGAACAAATGGCCACGACAACTCCCGTCGACCTTGAGAATTCAAACAAGCGTTGAAATGGCTGAGTGCCATTCCCAATAGTAACGACTGAAACATAGTTATCCAAGGGAATGTAGCCTGCAACAATGAGCATAACGCAGACTTATTATACAATAACGAATGAAGCTCGGATACATGCACCTGCACATTAACTCTGTTGTTGGTAGTTTGATGTAAACTTATATTTAAAAGGTAACGTGAATGGGTACAGTGGTTCAAATAAAAAACCCACATCTCACGGAGTTTCAGATTTTGGGGATATCGAAAGTAATCTCAGTATAAACTCAACTTAGAAATTGAAAGTCATTTTCTTACACGATGCACAGCTTATAGGCCTTCTGATTTGAAATGACATCAGACTACTTAAAAGTAGTTAGTTTATAAGGAAAGTTAACGTGTAGGTGTCTGGTGCTAACACAGCGACGTGGTTAACACACTGGAGGACCTTAAAATTTTTATGTTGCACTCATGACGTCAATTGCTGTGTAGAATATCGTTGAGGAACACCGTGCACCCAAGATTGTGTAGCTTCAAGGATTAGACAATTGCGTGAAAGCAGAAAATGAAGTCTGTTCCAGAACATGGATTAATTCTACTGTCGTAAGTGTCTTCATATCAGTTTCTTCACACAGCTCTGTCACTAAGAGTCTTCTAAAACTTCAGTGTAACTGGTAAGTAAACTGTTCTGCTAACCACAGACGATGTTATCACTGTTAATTGCAATCCGTTTGTCCTGACATGTCTTTCAAAAAACTATATAGCAGATACTGTTGAGTAATACGAGAAATTTTTTCCACTTATCGCTACCTGCCATCTCTTCAACCTACTAAACTGCAACTAGCCGGCAGTTCTATGTGTGATGTACTTGGGTTATTTCAACAAATGACTTATCGCGTGCGGGTTATAGGGAACCGTGCTTGTCTACTGTGTGTTCAATCTGGGAAGATTATGGTAAACTGCAACTCTTTTTATGAGCCTGACGCACAAGTTGAAGACATCCATGTTTCTCTATTGGTGTTCACTATATTTACGATATATATGGTTTATCCGCTTTCCAAATGAAGACAACGTTTAACCGGTGTTTATCGTATGCGACACAGTTTGACTTTTATTTCATCATTCTCTACAACTCGCATTCATTTCAGAGATTTTGTGACATGAGTCATCTGATTTGATGGCTTTGATGATATATATATATATATATGTATATATATATATACTTCAAGTATAATACTTCAAATATATATATATATATATAATTCCTTTGGGTTAGTCATTAAACAAGCGTTAAAACTGGCTATAACTCTACAAACACGAAGTATCAGGTGAGTTAATTGCTTGCAATGCCAATTCAAAATAGCTTTTCAAGTGATCGGGACGGAGATGGAACACCACAGAAATGTGAAGTGTATAATCCCTCCTATTCGAAAAAAGACCACTTATTGGATAGAGAAGAACTATGAGCAGCACACAGTTGTGTGGTCAAGGTCATATGCCTGGACCGACTTACTGTGGCATTTGACCTGAATGTTATGCCCACACATCCACAGTTGAGCGACCCTTACGCGTATGAACCCGCAGTGACTGCGAACGACTCAACACCACTGTATGAGTAGTCCGGGATTCGGTTTATTTCAGTTTGAATACCACCCACAATTGATCGCAGCTGTCGCATTCCCATAGACTTTGCAGTCGGCCCCTTTTGAAAAGGAGCACTAGACTCGAGTTTCGTTCTCATTAGACCTCGTCAGTAGTGCATATCATCGCCACTGCCGGGACTTGAACCATGGACATGCTGTTCATGAGACAACCATGTTTATCACCGCACCATTGGCCTCACGTTAGGCACGATCGAATCATCATATGTGAACACTCAACCACTTCCGCTTTTGAGTAACGATCGGGTTGCCCGATCGTCTCGAAATGGAGACACAGTTACTGTCTGTTAACTCCAATCGATGACCCCTTAACTGGGACTTCTCTCCAAGTTGAAATCACAGAAATCGTTGACGTATTGAGCGGGACAACCTAAATTAACTCGGGTGACATTTCTAACCTTCACATACCTTCTTCACATGACCAAGCTTATCACATAAATGGCAGCTGTTAATGCTCAATCAACGAGATGATCGTAGGCGTAACTCACTACACGAAAATCAATTGTCCAGTTTATTTCGGTCGTGGAAACTTGTTCATTAGTTGACTTGTAATAAGGGAGTGCACCTAGGTATGGTGAAAAAGTTTAACGTTCGAATCAGCATTAGCGGCATCGACGTCATCTTTCTGCTTGTAGATGTTTCGGGCTTCTTAGAAAGTCGTATCTTGTTTGACCAGCAATCTCTGCTGGATATCAGTGTCACTGATGCCAGCAATCAGTCGATCACGCAGATGATAATCCAGCTTGTTACCAGAGTTGCAACTGGCAGCTTGTTTTGCACTTGTATGAGGAGCTTATGAAAAGTTGATCTCACTGTGCTCACCAGTAGACTGAAGCCCGCATGTTATCTGTCCCAAAATTTGACGGGAATCACTTTCTTTAACAGCAGTTTCTTCATCTTGTCGAATGGCAAGGTGGCAAGAGTGAATCAGATACTTCAACAGTGGAAACAACTCACGACCGTCAGTGGCTATAAAGAATGCTAATTGGTTTTCCTTCTCGACATCACGCTGAATGTCACACCACAGCCAGAAACTTTAGACCTATTCTCCGGTTTCACTCAGACTAACATGAAGATTTAGTTAGTCATTTGTAGGCAGCTCCACTTCGCGATGCCAGTTTGTAACACTCGGAGGTAGAGACTATGACTGGCTCTAAGAATTGTACTTGAATTCGAAGAAAAGTATTTGGAATTCAAATTTATAATTTATATCTAAGCATCCAGACAGTCAAAAACTCAACACCTGTTATCTGGCTACATAATTTGTTTTCAAAATAGAAATTCACAAAATGTTGGCATTTCTGAATGTTTTACTACGGTGGCAAGATAGTGAAAGAGTGAAACGAATCGTGTTTCGTAATGCCACATGGAACCTCCAATGTACACAACTGATAAGCTTGGTTCTTTTGAACTACAACATAACCTTGGTAAACTGCATGGTATACGGAGTAACAGCGATCTGCAGTTCAAGTAAACTAGAGGAAGAATTGAAACGGCTATCTAGAAACCTTCATTATTTGGCACACAATGTAACGTATGATCCTGCCTAAGCCTATTACTGTTCCCATAAAGACTGTCTTCCTCAAAATCCTCTGTAAGGAGATAACGGTTTTGAAATGCAAAACCAACGCTTATCGAAATTTATCGAAAAGGCGTATTCAACAGCTTCTCTGTGTTCAATTACAAAATGTCAGCTTGCCATCTTTCAATGAGTCACGGATAAACTACCTCGTCAGTCTGAATTATTCGTTCTAAATGAGTTTACCTACACTTGTAACGTCAACTATATCCGACACCTAAGGAGAGGACTGCTCAAATGCATCGTTGAGCATTACCCAAACCCTCAGTAAGAATACTGTCAAATCCGTTAACAGCGCAATTTTGGAGCGTCCGATAGAATGTAAGCAAAAAGTCGATTATCTTTAAAACACCACCAATACTTAGCAAAACCCTCAGAAAGTCACTTATGTCTGCAGCAGAAGCAGTCAGACCGGAACTGTATAGACAAAAAAAACCTTTAAAAATTCTATATTTACTGTGACCATAGCTATGGCGATTCAACCGTTCTGCATATATTCTCTATTTATTTTAAACAAGTCCCATTTCTTGCATTTTCACTTTACTAGTCTCTTTGTGAAATGCAATACTGATCAACTCGTCAATCTACTTACTTTATGATCATTCTGACTTATCGTGAAAATGCTTGCTCGTTTTCTGATTGTGTGATCATTGGACACATATACAACGCTATCACTATTCAACAGTCTAATGAGTATTCTTCATGTTACGTTCACTGACACTAAGTCTCAACTGGCCAATTGAAACTGTGTATACCTTCCCATATATCTAAACACCAGAAAGAAATGTCTTCGAGAGTTTTATTCCGTTTGTTGTCCGAATGAACATATTTTACAATTGAGTCCACTCAACTTCAGCAGTAAAACCGCTTCTGTAATTCTATATCTGTCCTATACCACAGAATAGCATATGAATATAGTTTTGTCCTGGACTGTGGGTTGTATATTTCAACTGTTTGCTCTCCCAGAGAGTAAAGTATGTATTTCTCACAACTATCATGAACGTAAATGACTCTAGAGAAAATTGGACACTTTTATTGATTCAAACCAGTTGCAAAATAACGCTCTATTAAACCAACCATAGCCAACTGCTCAAGAATTGTAACGTTTTTTCTCCGAACAGTGACTCTCCTGATGTTGAACATCTACTTACAGCAGACACTTCCTGGGTCGTGGAGTTCCCCCTGTTGAAGATTACGGTCACTTCAGTCATGAAAACTAACATTTGTTCTGTTAGCGAACAACGAAATTCTCCTTACAATTGCTCATATTGTCTAAATCTAGTCAGAACACAAACGGGACTGTACGGGTCAATGTGGGACAGCAAACAGATATCCACCATCTCACTTGCGTGTGAGCGTGCGCTGTTCTTATTTGTCACCACATGTGATTAACATACCGAATACGAAATAGGACCCCGCTATCATTATAAGCACAGTTCCTCCCATATTCCCGAAGTCAGTTTGCTCAGGCATGAACTATTTCATATCTAGACATCTGCACTTAGATAAAGAAAAGCTTAATCGATTTGTCTCTAATCCACCCGAACATGTGGCTACAGAAGTGTCCGATTTTATGTATAGTCGATTTCGCATCAAGCCATGAAAACCTCCGTCAACAAACCAGCAGAAACAACTGCCGAACGTTTGTTAAGGATTTTGATGGCAGCGCTGCCTTACAATTTCTTCGTCACTCGTCCTTATCCTTACCTCTCGAAAGGCATAAACTCATCAAGACCGAGAATGACCACCTCTTGTAACGGGATACTCCGTTATCCCTATGGTCCGTTGGCTTCTGAGGTGTACACGATCTCCAAGATAGTTGACGGTTACTGATATCTGTCAGGGGTTACACTCTTCCAAGTTAAAAACGATTGGCTCGACTTGCAGATATCCCCGTCTGTTAGTGTCGTTTTATCCATATTTTACGTGTTACTGATTTCTCCCATGAAGTTGGGCAAAGTCACTATCAAACGATTTGACTTGTCTTCACAAATAAACACCGTATTGTTAACACAGAAGGACATATTATCTCGTGACTGCGTTAGTTCGTATTAAGATGGATAACCATACAGCACGCATTCTGAGGTTGGATGCAGCACATTCCAATGTTGTTGATACTGGCTTATAGCAATGTGTCGTCGAAAAAATCCAGCTTACTTCATTTTTTTCTGGCAACTCTCAATCTGCACGGACACGATGAGGTATTTCTGAGCTGAAGTTTACTGGCAGTTTTCCATTTCATAAAACACCTTCAATATCTGTCAGAAGAACGTATTTCCTCATACCAGCTGGCTACAAGCCACCAAACTGCCAAACCAGATCGTTGTTCGTCGTCATCAGTGTGAAAGACATGTGTCCGTGCCAAGCTGACCAAGATGGTCTTGTTTGTACGAAGATCAGCAGTGAAATTCAGAACTGAGCAAGGGCGTTTACAGGTTATTCGCACAGTAAATTTTATTGACACACGACCACAACACAACCCGTTTGCAGCTGACATTGCGTGTCTCAGCCATATACACACAGACATGGTTGGACTTTTGCCGTATTTGGAAGCCTGCCGACATTCCACAGTAATTGGATTATTTCAGCAAATAACCTGTCGCCATGCCGTTCTGTGATTCGAACTCAAAGCTCATTGTGCAGACGTTTGTGGATGGAAAGAATACGGTGTTCTCACTATCTTAACCATGGACCAAGGTAGATAGTGAGCTTCTACCGTCGTTCAAAAGCAGATGTTGAGGCTCAAAAGACTCAGAACTACTGAACCAGTCGTTTACTACTCGTGTTGCTAAGACTTAGGTTTGAGGGGACATCAAGTAGTCAAGTACTGAGCTGTATTGCAATATGTTCGTTTTGAATTGTCCTGCCAACCACAAATGTCCGGTTGACTAACTTCCCGCCAATTTTGTGCAGTACATTACATGATGTGTAAAAACCACCAGATACCTATCAGCCAGAGCAAGCCTCGTACCAAAAGCAGAAGTTCTGTTATGGGAACGCCACTAAGTTACTTCATCCTTGCTGAGTCCGTTGAAGCTATTCTCTAACAACCACGGATGGTACTTACAACTTCGTTTGGTTGATCACAGTCGCCCCTACAATGTAATAAGTATGACTCGAACATCACGAACACTTGGTAACGTTTCCCGCATTCCTGTAAACGTATCACGCTTCTCTTCTCGAAAAGACGCACTACACCTGAGTTTTGTTCTTGTTCTAGTTGGTCGGTAGTGTATTGTCTTTTCAAGGCCGGAATTTAAATTTCGGCTACATTGTTCTGAAGCAACCGTGTTGGTAACCACTTCACTGATGTCACACTATAGAAGACGTTCGATTCATACAAACCATAAATCTCCCAATAATTCCTTGTAATAAAGCAAGTACTGACTAGGTGAGAACAGTTCATGATGAGTCTTACGAAAATCTGGCGAACTCCTTTTGACTAACTCTGTCACCCAGGGCCCATAGCCCACTCAGCCCATATGCCCTGAACTACCTGTCTCCATCTTGAAATCCCCAGTTAATAGTTCTAGCACGTCCTTAGGCATTGCTGTCTGACAACCTACGATTTCCAAAGTCAAATGTGCCGACTCTAATTTCATGTATGACTTATTCTACTTACACATTCATAGTAGTATATTTTTCACACCGAAGTTAACGACCCGTCTGTTAGCCCTGTCAGATCTCATTTGCCACTGTTGAGTACGTCTGCATTTATTGAAATTCTAAACACCTAAACTGCACCAGACTTTATTATCTATACTACTTTTCCTATTACAGTTTACTGTATTTTTATCAGAATCACAGCAGCATGTTACATATCTTACCGCTCGAATTAATTGAACACTTTGGCACGTGTTTCCGCTGTCTTGTCCGGATTAAGTGTAAAAGGCGAGCATCGAGTTATTTTTTGTGATACTTCAAATCCACTGTCACACTAGGCGATGATGGAACAACTACAGTTAGGTTATAGGGTATATGTATGTATGTATCTAGGCCTGACTGTGCGTTAGATTAAGCTACTGGATCTTGCAATCTGACTATCGGGTTGATTTGACACAAAGCAAGATAGTATTTTGTCATCTCATTATCGAACCATTTCACTCCAACCAACATCCTGAGGGAGTATTTTTTTATATATCCATTAGTGTTCACTTGTTTTCACATACAATCCACTCCATTCGACTTCGCTTGTACATGTGCCGTCTGTTCGAAATCGTTATCTTCCGTTAATATGCATCGCGTTTGTGAGTGAACAAACTCACTGTGATCGTCGGCTAACCGTGAAAACATACATTTTATTTACTTAGTAGCATTGTTGGAGTAAATACATAGACCGGTGAAGCACCACTTATAATCTACTCCTTCTTAGTGTGGTTAACGTTTCACGGCGTCGTGTTTCATTTATAAATAATGTTTCAAATATGCACATTACGATAATGAGAATAAGGACATATAGGTGAACATGTTTTTCTGACAATTTTTATTCAGGCCGATGCAGTTATATAAGGAGTTAATAGAGTTAGATCGAGATATCGATCAGACTTATTACAGAGAAACGAGGTCACTGGTCAGTCAGTTGGCAATGGCTTGATTGGTCGGTTACGTCACGCTTGTCCATTGGTTTGACCGCGCAAGTTTGTCATCGATCCGATGGATTCGTGGCCACTTAACTAATGTGCGCCCGTTTATTATTCTTCTCCAGGACTTTTCCTAAGAAGATATCTAAGACAGGAGTAAAAACACCAAGTAACTCGGGCGGACAAACGTGGCGAATCGAGGAGCAAGGCGACAAAATCTTTAGAATTTAGGAAGTGCATCTTTCACAGTGAAGCAGATGTCACAAAACACCCTGAGAAACAGGTGATCTGTAATTTCAGAACGGTGCTGAGCTTACTTCAAGTTTCCTACCCACGAATTATGAAAAGCCTACCGGTGGTTTTTTCTATCAAATGCAAAGTTCTGTTCTCCAAGAGTCGAAAATAATCGAGTAGACATGGAGGTTCAGTTTGAAAACCTGTACCGGCAGTTAGGTGAACTCACTCCATCCTCAGAATTTAATGCGGAACACTACAAATCTACCCTTGTAAAGAAACAATAGAATACTTATGTGACTACATAGAAGAAAATCAAATAGAAATTGGTATTCCGGTCGTAAATTTGAAGGAACTGTTGTTGTTTTGCACATCCAACGTTTAATTTTAGTTCATTGGTGAGGTACCTATGGGGTCCCCACTAGGCTCGTTGCTCGCGGACATATTTATGGCCAAAATGGACCGGAATCAGTTAGGACCCACAATTTCCGAGTTTCTGTTATATAGACGTTATGTAGATGACAGATTTGGTGTGATCAAGGATTCCAGTAATGCACAAGACGTTCTACTGGCATTTAATCGTGCACATCCGAATATACAATTCACTCTGGAGGAAGAGGAAGATGCCAGTTTGCCTTTCCTTGATGTGTTATTGCAACGTAAACTGGACGGTTCCCTCCAGAGATCAGTTCACAGGAAAAAGACGTGGACGGGGCAGTATACCAACTTTCTAAGCTCTGTTCCACTAAAGCAGAAGCGAGATTTGATTGGCTCTCTAGCCGATAGAGCAAAAAGGATATGCACGACAGACACCATAGACAACGAATTTCAACAAATTCGAGAGATATTGGGCCATAATGGGTATCCAGAAGGATTTATAGAAAAGAATATAAAATGCAAAGATGCTCATCCAGCAATGGAAACAGTGGCGAAAAAGCCGATTTTTGTCAGTCTGATATTTAAAGGTGATGCAGCTAGTGAACTGATCAGTCGCAGGCTAACAAATGCACTGGCTGAGGCATGCAATGCCGCACGAATGATCATCTCATTCAAGAGCCGACCGGTGTGGGTGTCACAACTCAAAGATAGTTTGCTTAAGTTTTCTTCGTCATTTTGTATTTACTCTCTCACCTGCTGTTGCCAAGCAGGTTACGTTGGGAAAACTACTCGGCGACTATCAGACAGGATCCGTGAGCACCTTCCCAAATGGCTACGGAACGGTATAACGAAACCAATCCCAAGTGCCATCGGGTCGCATCTGATCGACACGGGTCACCAAATCACGCCCGACAGAGCGTTCAAAATTACCTACAGAGTGCCCCACGTTCACTTCCGAGTTGTCGTGGCGAAACTGTTGTCTACGGCAGAGGCAGTCGCTATCAAACTCTACAACGCCCAATTGTGCGCCCAAAAGAAATTCGTCCAGGCTCTACACCTCTCGTGGCCAACCGTATGTAAACCGTTTGAAACTCCATGTCCCAGTAACCCGATTAACACGTTATCGCACACCAGTCATATGATTCCTGTAAACCCAGCACATACACTCACACAAACAAATCCACCACCACCCGGGTAGACAGTCATTTGTAGACATCACATTGTGCTATGTTTTATGTTTTAAGCACTCTTACAGCCTCCAGTCATGTTTACGGTACTCTGCTGTACATATAACGAAAGATACCTGTCTTTGCGTTCACATTATGCTATAATACATCAATGTGATTACTAAGAAATGTGATCCAATCCGTGCTTTTTGTCCAGTTCATCAACTAGGCAAGACTCAACGCGACGGCAGTCAATTGGTTGAAACATTCAGTTATACGCAGAATGATTCAACCTATTACGACAAATGTGGTAAAAAAGAAATCAATAACACATAAGTGCATAGCAGGAGACAAATACTGACAGCATTAAAGCGTCATATTTTATGGTAAATCAACAAATGGGAGATAATCAATGACATTTAGGCAATCGTTCACGAGTTTCTTGCTACCAGTCTCATGTTGGAGTACAGAATAAGTGGGTAGGTAGTGTTATACGGGGTTATTCGATTAACCATGAAAAATGGCCAAATATTTCTCGATTTTTTTGGTTTATTGTTTGATTACCTAGGTTGCAGTCATGTTAATAAACAACCCTCATTCTAATTACTGTTTTCTGAACCGAAAATGACCACCCTCAGAATTGAAGTTGGTAAGGAATTTTGGTGCCATTTTTGGCTGCCTAACAAGGAAATGTTTAAAAGTTCTTGACTGTCATTTCTGGTCATTTCTTTCAGAAATTTTGGCCATAGAAGTATTAATTATTCCGGCGTTCTTTTACCCAATGCTAATTCTAAGTCTTCAACCAAATAACCTTGACATACATTTGAGCTACGTTATTAGCTTTCACGATTAAGTGATTCACAATATAAATAGTGGAAAACCGGCACATAAAGTCCTTGAACTAGTGCATTTTGTCTATTGGCCTGTGGGCCACTCATTAGTTAAGCTATAGCTCTATAAGTGGATAGATGAGAAGACAAGAATGTGCCAGAATTCTGGTCGAGAACCCGTAGTAAGGAATTTGTGAACAAAACTTTGAAAACAGATAACACTTCTCTAGTAAATGGTTTTACTGAGGGAATCAATCGGGAGATTTCATATCACTTATGTAAGAGGCCAACCATAATAACAAACAAACTAGTTGCACAATAGCTGCATACGAGAAATTTGTCCTGCCCCTCTCTTTATTCGGATAAGTAGCTCTTCTTTCAACAAAGTACGTGATGTGAACATTGCAACACCCGCCCATCTAGGGTGGGGTTATCATCACAATTGCCATCATCGAGTCTGTACAAACCTACAGATTGAATTGAACGTCATCTTTCTGAAGTAATGCTAGAATGTTTCAGATCACATTTTCCGAGATTGTTCCAGTGCTGAGATTAAGAGTTCTATTTTTTCCCCATGAGCTACTCAGGTTACAGCTCTGTTATCGGACGGCTGCGTGTTTCAACTCCATCTGAACTGTTCTTTTTTGTTGACTTCCCCGTAATGTGATTTACTCTAACACCAGGATTGTCATACGGCTGTTACCTCTTATAAGGTAATCGGGCTCCCATACTTATTCGGTGTCTCTATGGTCTAGGTTTTCACTCTTCCACAATAAACACTAACGCTTTCGAGTTAGAAATCAAGCCATATGATTAACCGTGTAACTGCAGCGCAGATGATTCGAAACCTTCTTATTTTTTAAGTCCTTTTCGTTCTTTATATTTATGCGAGAAGAGAAACGTAGCAAAACCCCAGATCTCTGAAACTCACATGAGATAATCCGGATTTAATTGTTTGGTAAATCTCAACAAGCGAGATTCAGAGAGTAACTTGACACTCCAGAATACGGAGATTTAGAGATAATCCGTTGCAATCTCCAACAGATATTATAATCTTTTTACAGATAACTTGTAAAATCAACACTCAGAATTTCTCAGAAAGTAGTCTCAGACGTCTAAAAATTGACAGCCTGCGGGGCTTAACGATGGAAATTGCCTGTCTCTAAATGTTCTTTGATGATAGTTTAATCTTCATAGGAAATTGCATAATGTGTGGTGTCGATTGGTTCTGTGTACAAGGGTATGAACGGGACCTTACATAAACAACGTTTCTCGAGGAATTTCTGTCAATAACTGGACCAAAACTTTGGTTTCTGATGGTAGAGTTCACGAATTTTACGAGCAGCAGCTTTTGTCGATAAAGATGATGAACATCCAGAAAGTAAGGTCTTTAGACGCCTTATGATTGAAAGGTGAACTTTTACAGTTGCTTCCGCGCGCATCTCAGTTTCAAGGGCATGGCAATCCGATTGATTGCAGTCGTGTTTACTGCTGATGGGGGGCCCGTAGGTACTGGTGATTAGTATCAGTTTGGAATATCCCAATCGTTTGGGGTTGTAGTTATCTAACAAAGTCGTGAACGAAGTGACGGGGTCAGCGTCATGACCTGCTGCGATGATTTTTCGCTGTCTGGGCGTCAGGCTTCTGCTTCCAGGTCCAAACATATTTGACTATTTGAGGGTAATGAGTAGTAGGGATGTGTTTCCAAATTGTCTACCAGGCTTCAAACTACTGACGCCTACGAACAATTGACAGTTTTTGCGTTTTACAAGGACGTTGTCTGTTAAAAGACAGCGCCACAGAAACAGTAATGAAAAAGCGATTGATCTTCGTAAAGTACTGGGATAAACTCGGCTGATGCACTAAAATAAATCAAAAGTTAACCATCCAATAGATATTCCATTAAAACTCTTGTCCATTACAGACACCGAAACAAAAATAGACAAATCGTGCGCCGTTAGTCGGCGCAACAATTTACGCATTCTAAACGCACACACATACGTAGCCTGACTGTAACGGACATGCAGGAGACATAGACAAACAAACACAAACGGAAGTCCATTGTGTGATTTATTCACAGTTGGTATGCCTAGTTTCTGCGTTTCACTCTATCGCGTGTATATAGTTCGTAATCAAGGTACACCTGTTTGCGTAAGTTCAGTGAGTAGGTTACTGTTATAGATGAATCCTACTGGACACGAAAGCGAATTACTGATACGAAAAACGGTGAACGAATAAGAAACCCCTTCCGATTGTCCTCCAAAACTGCAAACGACAAGAACCAGTGAGAACACGAACAGAGCAGACTCGGGATAGGCATCAGATGCTTTATGAATTTACAGAAGAAACCGGTCGGTATTTACAGGATATCACTGACCTGGTAGCCACGTGAGGGCGCGAAGAAGTATTTGAATCCCATGCCCATGCATATCTCAGTCACGGCTTACAACATCTGATTTCTGACAGCAGAATCGTGTTCTTCGCGTCAGGTTTACTCTGATCCTGACAGTTACGATAGTCAACGTTATACATTTTGTGCCTTTTGATCTAATTATCAACCTTACTGTGAGGATTACTGATGAGTTAACAGGTGATGGAGATGATCGATGATGGAGTTAACAGACAGTAACTGTGTCTCCTGTCGAGACGATCGGGCATCTCACAAGCGAAAGTGGTTGAGCGTTCACATGTGATGATAATTCGGTCATGTCTAATGTGAAGTCAATGGCGCAGTAGTAAACACGGTTGCCTCATGAACAGAGTGGTCGTGGTTCTAGTCCCGGCAGTGGCCAGAATATGCACTACTGGCGAGCTCTAATGAGAACGAAGCTCGAGTCTAGCGCTTCTTTTCGAAATGAGCCGACTGGAATGTGTATGGGAATGCGACAGCTGCGATCACTTGTTGGTGACGTTCAATCTATATGAGTGCTGTAAGGAACCAGCTGTTCCATATCATGGTGTCCACGGATTAGATACTGCATTTCGACCCATCGACTCTTGACGTGCATCCGCTAATTGAATGGCCGAACACTGGGTATGGCGAAGTGATAACATTTAAACAACTGCTTTGACCAGACTACTTGCTACACATCATCTATAAACAATCATGCTCATCTGATAATATACTAAACGAAACCCATATCAACACGTTCATATTAATGCATTCGCTGGTTTTAGTGACTGTTTACGTCACTCATCAATATATTCGTCATCCTTGCTGCTACACACTTATCACATATAGTCACTTGTATTGCTTGTCTATTGATCGAGCTTTCTCGCACATGCCTGCCGGAATCACCACAACCATCTGGTTTTACCCATTACTAGCAGGATATAACAATCGCTTATGCACAGTTACATCATATACCTCATTGGTTCAAATCTACAACTTCATACATTCCAAAATTCATAGGCCAACAAGGCAGAACGGAACAAAGGTATGAGCTTATACACCGTTATTTCAGTCCTAGGTTGAGATCCATTTGCGACCGACTTCCTGTGGAAATAGTGTAAAACAGCGATTGTGAACTAAAGATAATGTAGAAAGAGATAAACTTGTTGATTCAGTAGCGTGTAGCGTTATTTATACAGAAGCAGCATTCAAGTTGATGGGCTCTTCTAGTAACTTGTTGCGGCCAGTTAGAAGGTTAACCAAGAAACCTCTAGACCGAGCTTTTTCAAATGCATATAGAGTAGAGTGTTAAGACTATTAACTGGTTCAGCCTTGATCACAGTGTTGGATAATGTGTGTCAATATGAACAAGTTGTCAATACTGAGGCGTCCCATCGGGAAAAGTTGCATATTTTAGGCGAACTATCATAGTATTCGCTTTTGTTTAGTCACAAAAGGTCTGCCAATGCATAAACTGTTATGTGTAGGATTATATTGCTGAAATTCTGGGTGTCAGTTTGGCAATAACTGAGAATGGGTTTAATTTTGCTAACATTTTTGGACATGACATTTCCCTCAACTCAATGAATCGCCTAGTGGTCTGACTATGGATAATCTCTGATAAGTGTATGATGGGGGAAAGGAATTTTGTTTGTTTTTGACCAGATAAAAGTGGATCATGGAAGGTGACAAATGTGATATAAAAACCTTTATGGTTGAATGTTCAAAAATACTCTTCAAGGGGTTCAGCAATATTTAGACTTTATACACATGCATGTACAATTTGTGGACAGACTTGAATCTTTTGTTAAGGGAGTCCCCAGTTTTCGTTCCCATATGTAGACAATTAGTCTAGCATTTGTGATTATCGGCACCAAATGTTTGGTTACTAGTATGCATGATTTAACACCTATTCATGTCGAAGGGCAAGTGGATTGCTGGTTTAGACAGTGCAGTCCGTTCTGTAGAAATCCCACACCCTCCGGAATATCTTTACCTCATCAGACTTGGACTTGTCAGACTAAGAGAACGTTTGTGACCCAACAGTGTTTGGCCATTCAACAACAAACAGAGTACGCTACGAAAGGATTAAGGTGGTTTCTTGAAGAACGCTACCGTTGGCAGGGTATTAGGTTGACAATTTTTAGTATGCTGTTTAATGACCAACTTATCTTTCAGCCACCTATGCAAGACTATGTCCACAGAAGAATAAGACTGATGCATTATAAGAACACTGAGACAAATGGCATAGATAACAGTAATCGGCCGTTGTTGGTCAACAGTTTTATTCTAATAATTGAAGACCAACAGGAATTTTGCTACTCACGAAAAGTCCCAATGAAATCTGAGGTGTTTTTCACTCCGGGACGCAAGATCCATTACATCAGTTGGAAAAATTAAACCACCCACTACGTTAGACGTCAGTGCAAGTAGAACCACTGGTCGTCAGTTTGCATGGTTGTTATTGCACATGTTTGTGGATATTATCAGGCTTCTGATAAACGACCAGCTGACAAGGAATGATTACAAAACAGAAGTAGTGGCTCGACTTATTTCCCAACATTTTTTTTCAGCATATCCAAAGGCATAAGCTAGTAACGCAATGACTTATGTATCATTAACCCCTCAGATGTGGTTCTCACTTGTGATACTGAGATTGGGAATGCTTTCTTCCAACTGACCTTTATTTTCTTGACAACTGCTCCTGGTAAACAACTGTGTTAAACTTACGTAACATGTACTCAAAAAACAACCCCCACATTTGTTATGAAATCCAAGGTACATTCAAGGTTATGACATGTCAATTTTACCGATGGTGTGAGTGACTAGTTTATCTTAAAAACGACCTAGTTTCATACTCCGAATCCATTAAGATTGCGTGGCTAGTGTAGCTCAACTTATTTCATTGCGGTCTTGGTACAATTTCATCACTTGATGCAACCATTGAGAACTAACTCACTTTGATCAACTTAGTACTGGTTCTATACTGATCATCCTAAGCTAATCAAGCGTTTGATGTCTGTTTTAGGTTTTCCATGCTTAACTAAAACGTCTCATTACTCACAAGCGAAAGTGGTTGAGTATTCACATATGATAATCCGGTTTTGCCTAACGTGAGGTCAATGGCGCAGTGGTAAACACGGTTGCCTCATGAACAGCATGTCCGTGGTTCAAGTCCCGGCAGTGGCGATGATATGCACTACTGACGAGCTCTAATGAGAGCGAAACTCGAGTCTAGTGCTTCTGCTGTTCGAAAGGGGCCGACTGGAATGTGTATGGGAATGCGACAGCTGCGATCAATTGTGGGTGATGTTCAACTTGAAATAAAACGTCTGTGTTGATAGCATTTTAAATGAGTCGTCACTGAAGAAAAAATGACGAGTATGTTGATTGAACTAGATCACGAAGCTCTGTTCACTCGTTCCCCTATTGCCACGAAGTCCGTTTTATGATAGCCGTTTGAACTCGAATGTCGAATAATCGGTTGCTAAAGGGCAGTCATAAGTATTAGTGCCGCATTGCTGGTCAACAACAACCATCTAGTAGCTTCTGTGTTATTAATTGTTAGATGCAAAAAATGATTCGCTTTGTCAGAAATCTGGTACTGATCAACACATGAGAAATGCTTGTATTCACCATCATTCATGTGTTAAAATTTTTATGCACATTTATGAAAGGGACTGTGCTAAATTTATCTAAATGATCAAACCTATATAAAACGTGTTATTCCGCTTCATCAGTTGTTAGCTAAAGTTCCAGCAAGCACAGCAGGGTATATATATATTGCAACATCAATTGAAGAGACCAGTGAAACAGTCTTCTCTTACGTTCTAGTTAGACAATTCATTCCGTTTCAACAGGACTGAGTGTATCAACTTCTTCTACATAACGAAAACTGTCCGATACTGTCTAATCAGCTTCGGTCCACTGACCACCAGTAGCTCTGGATTATAAATTGGTCCGGTCAACTGTCTGGTCAACAGTATATACTCGGTAATCGGGGAAATCGAGATCTTCGTAATTGTTCGAGTCACCAGTTCACCAGTTGGTAGTTTCAGTGCCAACCACGTGATAATGTTTTTCAACGTGAGGTTCAAAAAATGTGACTCAGTTAAACCAAGCACTACGGAGAATTCCCGGGCAGTATACACTGGCAAGCGGAAGACTACTGTCGGTTGTGACAGGCTTGATGAGTGCAGGATTTTATGAACAGATCATTATGATCAAAATATTCCTATTGAGTGTTCAAAAGTGAGAACAATCGTTTTTGAAACCTGGGCCAAGACGTAGCTCCTTAGTTCTTATGTCACAACTACACTGAACAATGTCAAAAGGAGTTCGCTACTGCACATGGTGATACTAGCATTTGTGGAAATTCTTTTTGAAATATAGTGTAAAATATCAATCCAAATAAAGCTTAGTATTGTTGATTAATTTCTTTTTACCACTTAATGGTTATAACCAAGTTAAATCGAGGTGAAAAGAGGTCCACACTGCAGATTCCAAAAATAGAAACTAGACTTCCGCACACAACATTCGATGTCAGTCATGGATACTGTGTTGTTTGCGCTGTGAGGACAGACGTCATACTTGTTCAATCAAACCTAGACATCAGCCTACAGCACAGTAATGATGCACTGCGAGATATTCATTTGTGCCAACGAGTTAACCTGGGATGCATTTTAGTTCGCCGACAAAATTGAACACCCAGACCTAAAGTGTCAGAGAATGTTCTCATTGGACGTTGCCTTGCTATTTGCAAATGTTTCTGTACAAAACACAACTGACTTTCTGTGCGATTGTGTCAAACGTAACGACAGACACGTGGGCATCTCAAAGGAGGAATTGGGATAACTGATGACCCTCTACATTAGTAAAATTCATTTTTTGTTTTGGAATGTAATCTATAGACAAATCGATAGAGTGATAATAGGCTTGTCCATGGGTCCATCTTAGCGGACGTTTTTACGGGCAAAATGGTGACTAACAAAATGAGTGTGGATATTGAAGTTTTTCCATTTGATTGGCGCTTCTTAGTTTATGTTTTCTGCATTATCGACGCGAATTCCGATGTGAGCAGTATTCTATAGACATCCAACTCAGCACATACCAACACTGACATCGCAATTGCATCTCTTCTTAATTATCACATCTACCAAACTACTTATCAGTAACTCAATGTCAATGCTCATCGGTGGCGTTGGTGGATTCCAACGTGAACTGATCGAGAAATCTTGCTTGGGCAGTCAATCGGCTGGATCATTTGATGGATTCCATATGACACAGTTGGTTGGGTGGGTAACTAGGTCCGAATGTGAAACTTCTGAGTTTCCGGCGTGGCTTTGTAGCTCAGCTGGTAGTGTATTTACCGCGTTTGGGCATGTTGTTTCTGTCGCTGGTTCGAATCCAGTCGATGTGCAGATTTTTCGCAACTGAATCTCTTCTAAATTATCAAATCTGTCAAACTACCTATCAGTAACATTAACTTCACCAAGGAGTCAGACAGTATTGACCAAATATATTTTATGAGTGTCAGCATGGTAAGGATAAAAGATGGTTCACTCCAACGAAGAGGGTCTAGAAAACAGACCTAGGGTGGTTAGTACATTCATTTTGCCAGTTTTGTCCCTTCAGGTTAGAAGCGAACACACATGTGATATCTGACGGGAAAAGTCGCACAAATTCGAATCAGTGATACTTTACAAAATAAGCCAGATTTTCAACAAGAAGTGTTCCTACAGAATGGCTATCTAATGCGTTTCATTCAGAAAACGATGTATGCGTTCAGGTGAAGACCTAAGTCACATTCCGCATTTACCATTCTCCTTTTCGACGGCGACCTTACGGATAAAGTCATTGTATTAAAGCTCATAAAATCAATCGAAACAACCTAGCTTGCCGATCAGTTGCGCGTGAGTTTTCGTCCACCACCCACTATAAAACTACACCTCCAAGACAAACTTCCGTGTTCTACAACCATCTGTTGTGTGTGATCATTTGTTTGTTCGTGTCCAGCAATCCATTGTTCGTCCTACAAGACGATTGTTTAATGTAGTACATGAACATCATCCCGAGTGATTGGACAGTGTTGTGAGTAAGACTTTTCAAAGCACGACGATCGCTTATCTGACCGACTCCAATCATCCTATTAGAAAGAAAGATGCCTTTCAGATAATCTACCGAGTGTTAAGAAATCAAACAGAAATGGTGAGATTCCGAACGTTTACCGTTACCGAGGTCATTAATATCCGTTTGCCCAAATCTAATGTTTGTGCTTAGAAGAATGTAATGCGAACATCTAACATCGCCTGACTCACAAACAATCAGGAGTACAATTTGTAACAGTGATTGTGTGGCTACTAACAAATATACACTCCACAATATCTACTGACCGACCTTTCCACTACTTTCTTCAGTGTGTCCATATTTATTGTGTTGCAGTTGATCTGTCGATCAAACGCAGGAAAAAAAAGTCGTATGATCTACTTCGTTGTTTCAACAATCTGCAAGGTTAATACTCTGTTTTCTCTGTTCAGCTGAAATGAAGGCAAGCTTTTTAAACGCAACGAACTTATCAATAACAGTTGAGCTAGTTAGCGTGCGAAAATCAATCGGTCAACCCAGAAAAAGTTCAATGCTTCACGCAACCAAATTTCGCGCGCACACACGGTGAATCAATTTTGTCTATTCAGCACAACCCAAATGACTACAAACGAATTCGGGCTAGTTTTGTGTAATAACACGGTAAACGAAGTAGGTAGGTTAAAATGATGTCCGGTGGACCGGATATGCTGAACGATTGATACAGTCTGGTTTCCCGCCTTCTGTTGTGTTTTTTCACCTAATGTAGTCGAAAATCTAAATAACCACATTGGCAGAGCTGGCTGTGTAAATATCCCCACAACTGCAAATGAATTTGGCGACAACAGGGAAAACACAATGACTTTCACTGTGCACAGTTTTTGTACGAACTGCTGGTACAGCTGAAGAAAATATAGGCAGTTCGGCAGTTTCATACTTAATTTATAGTATAGGTTGTGTTGTATGACGCACGATAATACTACTATCGAGAAAGGCTTTTTTATTGTGAGTTAGATAATTTCCCTATACCTATCATGCAGTCTTACAGTTTCAAGCCTTTTTAGTGGTCAGTTTTTACGCAGTTTGTTCAGTGACAATCTACAGTCCATTTGAGTTAATAATCAATAACCGAAATGTCTTGTGTAAAACGGGACAATGAATTTGCATCAGTCAGCGTTTGGTTGACTTAAGTTAGTAAACTGTCATTTTTTTACCGAGCAAGTTCTAAAATAAAGCAATCGAATGGTCCATCGGAAACTTGTTTTCATGCTGAAATTTGGATGAAATTTTCATTATATTATCCAAAAGATAGCAGTTCATCTATTATTAACATCACGTGATAAAAATCATGTATGATTTGTGATGGCTGAAATTAAAGTGAAGCCATAAGATTATGAAAGCATCAATGTTCTTGTTTTAAAACGTTTGAAGCCTACATGGAACAGAGTTGTCAGTAAGTTAGGTGATGATTCCAACGACAGATTATCAATGGGGAACCTATTCGAACGTGGTAACCAAACTGGGTCCATGAGGTTTATTATGCCTAATCGTATCGGAATTGTGGAGAATATGTACCGTAATATGGTTTAGATAACTAAATTCTATGACTCGACGATGATACACATCATCCACGGTCATCGTAGTCTCGTAGGTATGAATACAATCCAGATAAAAGAGCTCTGGAACTGATTACCACTTGACATTATCTTGGATTTGTTGATAAAACCTGGCTTTTGTTACATCTGTGATGAATTTATAAGGAACCGAGGATGTTACAACATTAAGGAGACAATGTATGCACCCACGATGCCGGTGGCTAGTGTCATTGTCGTGGTCAAGTCAGACAATTCTATCAAACACGTCGACTGCTTAGCGTTAATTGAAGTGCATACTAGTTACTGCTGTTAAAAATGGAGCCACAAAAGTATGAAATTAGCCACGCACAAACAGAATGACAAAAGAGTTCATTTTATTTCGCATTCCGTCGCTTATTGAACACCAGGTTTTGTGAACAAGTGAACATCTCACACCAAAAGTCATGTACATCTATTGATCGTGATAAATTATCCGACTAGAAAGCGTGCTTGCGTGCGTCAGATGAGGCTTAACAATGACATTGCTAAGACATGTACATGTGATGCCGCCGTAGCTAGTCAGGAATTTTACGAAGCCACTCAAGATTTCGCTATCTTTGAATTTAGCAACTCAATTCCGAGCTGGTATCCTTACACTCTAATTTCTCTTGCTTACACAGTACGATAGGTGATCAAAAGTGTGGGGTAGATATACCTGATGAGTGGCAATTATCATGAAACCAGTCATGTGTTTCCGTGGAATTGTGATTAGTAAACTTATGCCATTTACGTTAGCTTGCTTGATATATCGCTTTAAGAGACCAGAAAGCAGAGACCAGAGATTAGTATAACTAACCAGGTGGCGATAGTAGAACATACTGTCAGATGTACTCAACAACCTGCAAATATCCTGAGTCTTATAAACTAAAATTCCTTTCTGTTGAGTGAGCATACACGTGCAAGTCACAGGCCGTTCGTGAAACAAACTGACATTTCGGATGTTGCGCTTCATTGTCTGGTAAATCATATATGATCCCTCAAATTAACCAGACGGAGTAGCAAGCTGGACTGTGTATCCGTCAATCTTGCCACTTCTTCCGTTGAGAAACTGATTCCTACTAATCGAGGTACGTCTGACGAAACCAAATAAGAGCCAAATCTGGTAGACTATTCAAGCCAGTTTTTGTTAGATCGTACTGACCAGTGTGTTATGACAGGAACTGGCACGTGAGTAACAGCATGAGTCTCGGTTCAGCGAATTACTTAACCGGACAAACAAATTTCCAAAACTGACCGATATAAACTGAATAGCCAACACACGTAGTCAGATAAAACGTACAGTCAGCCACTGCCGAAAATGAGCATTATACTGGAGATTGGCTATCGTTGGAGTTGACTAAAAAAGGTTAAACACTACAGAATTCTCATATCTAAAAGTTCACCTACATTCGCCTGCAGGCAAAATCCAGGTTACCGATTGCCTCAAGTAGTAACAAAATTAGTAAGCCATTTAGCCCAGTCGATCACACAATCGTTTAAATTTTTCACTCACTTTTAATCTACCATAGTGATTACCGGTAAACATTTGGGGGTTTGTTAAATATAAAGAGGACATCGTCTATATAAAAGCACTTTTTTCTTGGACTACGTAATCAGTCACTGCCACAGAAAAATGGTAACCACAAGTTATGTACAGCTGCTTCACGAGAACCTTGGTTCGTGTTCAACTGCCGATGGTAGCCAGAACACTTGTGATGAGATCCAACAAGATATCCAATAGCTACGATTAGATATAAATGATGACCAACTCGTCGACCTTTTACCAAATGATTAGCAAACTGCATGAAAAGAAAACGCGGGTATTAGGATTTTTCCACATCTCGCCTAATTTCATGGACAGAAGGATAATTTGGCATAGACACAAGCGATTTACCAATACACATAGGTTGGAATTTGGGCTATATCTTGCAATATTTCTATGAGAATTGCATCTGTCCAGCAAAGCAAAATTGTTCTGTCCCACACCTGCAGACACCCTAAACTTTAATGTACCCCTGTTTTTCTTGAGAACTTCTTTGCTTCACCTGTGATTGCATGTTATCAGGCAGTCCAGATGCGATTGTGGATTCCGATTCTAGGCTTTTTCGATAACGTTCATTAGCTTTTACTTCAACACTGGCGCACGTCCGTTTATGCAAAAAGGTTTACAACCTTGTTCATTTGCTCGTTGTGCGTCCAAGTTACTGGATCCGGATAACGCTGTGAGAACCACATTTGTCAGTGTAACAGTACATACTGGACGACTGTTCTACAGAAGTCTTCAATATCCGTTGGATGTCACAGCAAAACTTGGTGATAAATGTTGTAAAACTACGGAGTGCACAGAGTTTTCTTTGGAGGAAGGTCGAGATGCATCAAGCGCTAAAGTTGAAAGCATCATATATTATTAACATGATGTACTCAACCGGGCGCTGATTACGAAATAATTGGTTATGTGTTCAAGTCGTGACAGTAGGACATCAGTTGAGCAGATCTACCAACGATGATCTCGTTTTATCAATCAAGATGACCGTCTTTGGATTCATCTTCCACAGCAAATATCTCTGTTTACAGTAATCACTGGGCTTGTGAAAAGTAATTGGCTGTGAAATTCCTGCAAATTCTCAGTTAACCAGGAATGACTTGTTTATCAAGAATCTGTGAATGACTGCTGCTGAACCACTAACGTCTTCTGATATCGCTTGTAATCAAATCGTCATTCGAAGTATTTTTGTCTTGTTCTCATTTAGCGTTGAACTGAAGAGACTTTTCTTCGATCACAATATTTCTTTGCATAATACACATCAGAAGCACTGAGGAAATTGATAGTCGGTCCATTCAGGTCGTTTCAGTCACTCATCAGCATCTCGACAACAAATTCATATCTGACTGAATACCATCTCAAACCCCGTTAGATGTAGTCCGTTGGTCTTTTATCACTTTAATGGGGAACCATTCACGCTTGATGAGTAGACCATAACCAGCATATAGTTGGATGAGAATGCGCTCGCATAAAGTCCCTGAAACTCAACACAATAAAAACTAAAGAACATAATTCATTTTAGTGGAACCACAATCCACTGAATACAGGTGTTCGCATAGTTACCAGATGTGACAATTTAGTCCCATTACACCGACTCATATCTTCGCAAGAGCATGAAAACTGGTAATACCTCAACCTCTGCAATTTTTTGGTGGAATGCGTGTACAGAAAGTACTTTTTTATCCATAAAAATGCTACCCAAACAACGTACTGCTGTTTTTAAATTTATGAAGCTGTTTTACGACAAGGGTTTGTCGCACTGAATGATTAATGTACTTCATAGTTGATAACCAGTCATCCTATATAATAAACAATCTTATCAATCAACCAGTGTTTCACTCAAGTTCCATTTTCTGTCTCTTGTCAAACTTGACATTAGTGATCCAACTGTGTGTCTGTGCGTATTTCTCAATAGAAACTTATGAACAATTCGACTGAAATAAGTTCAAATTAGAGTTATCAATGCTGTTCAGCTACTAAATCCTCTAGAGTGCACTCCCTTACCATTGAACGTGTAAATCAATAAGTGCGTACCCGTTGAAAGCAGTTAAATCACATAAAGATAATGTCTGGTTTCTTTGTTTTACTGTGTTTCACTTTGGTATACATTAACATATTATGGCCTCAGTACACTCATTATCCTGAGCAGTCGGTGACAAGAGGTTGCCTCGTGATGTTTTTTTTTACACTAGTCTGTTCGCTTAATGAAATCATATGTCGTACTGTCCTCCCAATCAGATGACTCAGTAATGTTCAAGTTATAAGGGCTAGTGCCAGATCTCGTTAACAGTCTGTCAACCAAGTTGATATATCAGTGTGTGAGATATTAATGTGTGGTCTACACTGTCCCACCCAGTTCAAATAAGCGTGATGAAATCACTGAAAAATGAAGTTAACAGATCCAGTGTCCGCTCTCAGACAGAATAACACAGGCTGTGTGATTGAACTAAGTTGAAGCTCCGTGCCTCAGAACATTCAACACATTGGGAAACAATGTGAGTAGATCATACCACCATCCCACTTGGGCTTATGATCAGTTTTGACGAGCTGACGAAAATCACGCATTACACCGTGTTGTGAATAGATTATTCTGAAATGGTCCTACTCACTCTTAGCAATCACACCGACCTAAACAAGTACCACCACAACTCTCATTTCGGATAACTGAGCCGTCAGTTATTCTACTTCCCAAAAACCGGTTAGCTTAAAATAATGAATACAAAGTCGGAATGGAGGAATCAAATTGTGTAACGCTTAAAACGACTGATTTGCATTTTTAATGAGTTGGCAAATGAACTGGAGAATTTCTTCACCAAATACTGTTTGAACGAGGTCAGATTTTTAGACACCCTGTTTCAGACTGATAATATACAGAAACGACCCATGTTGACCGATATATGTTGAACCTCGTTTGATCTTTGTTAGTTTGTTGACGTGATTATGATGAAGTGAACAGGTTTTTGCTGGCATTTTGAAACTAGAACGATGATAAATATCGAATAATTTTTGGCCAAACAGTTAAGTAGCGCTTATTTTGTGAGTGAGCATGCAGACTGTGATAAGGCAAGTTTTACCCGATGGAGGTCTTCTTCGAGGCCTGCAGCGAGTCCGTGCATCGTCACTTAGAGGATTGGAGACCTGAAGCATCAAAAAAGCTGAAAGTTAAACAGTGCTTCCTCTAAACGTGGTCCATGTGTTTGTGACAGCACTTACCAGCTGGAAAAACGTAGACAAAACGATCTGCATAAGGATCTTGCAGGAGTTGTGTGTTCAAATTCACAAATTTCAAATCATATTCTTGCTCAACATTTGCCCAAGGGCTGGCAGACCATTCACAGGGTACCCACTCGTTTATGACTGCATCAACACTGTTTGGTTCATACTATCATTCATAAGGAGGTCAACTGATAGAAGCGTTTTCAGTTTTCTAAATGATTTTGAAACACTAGCATACACCGGCCATCGTTATCAGAATACATCATCTTCAACCATGAAACAGCGGCTTATTTTCACTGTGAAGTAAACAGGCTAAATCAAGTATACTGGGGGCAGAAGACCTTTCACCAGTTACTCGTATCATATCAGAATATTAGACGCAAAATATTTGTGTGTTCTTGTGTGAACAATACTGCACTCATTGGGTTCCAACTTTAGTGTCGAATAACAAGTTGTGCTTATTGACTTGATTTTCCTTCAGTTTTTGTATGCCAACACCTGCAGACATCCAAGCTGTAAGCTAAGAGGACGGACGCATTTCTAGTAAGACTGGGTATCCATTCGTTATGCCAAATATGTGCGTGAGTGGAGGCATGGTAAATGCACACAAGCAGGGCTAAGTCGAGGGGCCTCATCTCAGTGACTCCCAAGATCCCCGTTTTAACTCCCTTTTGTGATTTACGCGCTACAACTTCTTCAGACTGGCGGGAAAAGCAGTTGTGAGTGTCTTTTATAACGTTACGTTGCTGGTTCATTTAGAACACGCAAACTTTTTGAGGGTCTACATAAATTGGCTTCCTTACGGAATTTTTATTTCAGTAAGTCTTCTCGTGGTAGTGATAGTATTGAGAATTGGAACTTCCGAACCGTAAACATAACGAATGTGAGGAAACGCATTGTGTGTTGTGCTTGTGCCCATTATTAAGTAATTCCTTGGTTAAGCTACAAGTTAAAAACCAAAAGAATTATCGGTCTCGCAATGCTTCGACACTTTCGGAAAGCTTTTATCAAAACCAGAAACTCTTTTAGTTTTTTACTCGTTGTGGCCAAACCAAGGAATTAATGAATAATTTTTAGATTTGATTTTAATCCTGCTACTTTGGTGACATTCGAAACAAGGCTGCCTTTCCATTACTTCCGACACAAGCTTCTTCCGAACTCGATGAACCAAATATAGTAGGACTGCAAACAAGACGTCTGTGTGTTGTCCTTGACATTTCCAGCCAATGAATTGTAAAAATAGGCACAAATTTGTATGTAACGTGTAATGCTTTACGTTCTATCCTCCTCGACTTTTTTTCGTCGGCAATGTTACGTTTATTAGTGTGATTTTGATTACAACACGTGCACACACCACAACATTTTCGACAAAGACCACACGGGGCGGCTGTAAAACAGGGCATCATAAACTGTTTCTAACGCCGCGCTGCACTCAGTTCACTGGTTTCTAGACAGTGTTGTCTGGATAACTGAGGCCACGTGGGTGAATGTAATCCACAAATATTGGAGGAAACCGACGGAAGCCTCTGCGCCAATTAACTCTTAAATATACTAGTTTGACAGCAGGACCCGGTTAATTCACAAATGAGATGTCAGAGATTTCAAGTGTGATGAGTATACTTGGGGTTACATTTGGTTACACATTTTGTACTTAGATACACATTACTTGGACAAAGTGATCCCCGCCTAAACCGATTTGATGATATTGTAAACAAAAGAGTAAGCTTACGCTTGTTTTTGATTATTGGATTGATCGAAGCAAGTAGTTTATGTCTTGTGCCGTCGAACGTAGCAGTGATAATTGACGTCACCGCATTATCATAATCGTCCATTGCATTTTAATTGTTGATAGATTTTGTAAATACATGTAAAAATAAGTCGTTTCTAATTACCTGCAACTTTGCAGTGCGTACAGGCTAGCAGCTGAAACTACACATGTGCGGACATGAACGGATCTGAATTATACATAAAAAATAAGTATGGGGCCTGCCAAACGTACACAGTCCTTCAACATATAGGGTTTAACTGAAAAACATCCACTAAAGGCTAACCGCAATAACTAAACACGAAGATCTTCTCAAGAGAGAAAAGGGTTGAAAAAGTGTAAAATAGGTGCTTTTTAAACCAGTAGCGATAGAGATGACTGTTCTTGCGAGCGTAAAAGGATAAGTTGACCAACATAAATAAAAACCTGTTTTGCAGAGATAGTTTGATATTTCTCACCATTCTCGCTGCAAAAATTTAGCAAAAACCTGTTCACTTCATCATAATCACGTCAACAAACTAACAAAGATCAAACGAGGTTCAACATATATCGGTCAACATGGGTCGTTTCTGTATATTATCAGTCTGAAACAGGGTGTCTAAAAATCTGACCTCGTTCAAACAGTATTTGGTGAAGAAATTCTCCAGTTCATTTGCCAACTCATTAAAAATGCAAATCAGTCGTTTTAAGCGTTACACAATTTGATTCCTCCATTCCGACTTTGTATTCATTATTTTAAGCTAACCGGTTTTTGGGAAGTAGAATAACTGACGGCTCAGTTATCCGAAATGAGAGTTGTGGTGGTACTTGTTTAGGTCGGTGTGATTGCTAAGAGTGAGTAGGACCATTTCAGAATAATCTATTCACAACACGGTGTAATGCGTGATTTTCGTCAGCTCGTCAAAACTGATCATAAGCCCAAGTGGGATGGTGGTATGATCTACTCACATTGTTTCCCAATGTGTTGAATGTTCTGAGGCACGGAGATTCAACTTAGTTCAATCACACAGCCTGTGTTATTCTGTCTGAGAGCGGACACTGGATCTGTTAACTTCATTTTTCAATGAACTCAGTGGGATAATGGAATCAGCACAATTATCTGTATTGCCGTCAAGTATTCTGACAGGTTTCTCATTTTACAATATAGTCAACTGCGACAGAATTGACTGTCGGTTGGATTCGAACCAGCGACAAAAGCCGCCTTCTCGAACTCAGCATCTGTTCTACTACCTGAGCTACTAAGTAATGCTGGCAACTAGGTAATGTCACATTTGCTCTCAGTTATCCCTCCAAGGCTCGTCTTCTTAATGAATCCACTCAGTTATCTGACAAATTTGATTACTGTTCAAGATTTTCTAAACAGTTTACTCTGGACTTCACAAACATCACAATTTTATTTGTCTGTTGGGCCACCGTTTAGGTTCGTGGACTTGTCTGGGCATACTCAGCGAACGATATCCCTGTTTGGGTGATAAACCATTTAAGAGTCCTGGCTGCACAGTCTGCGTTTCCGTTTCTGCTGCTGTGTATGATCAAGTCATTTTAACGAATTAGACGGCAGCACATGTTACTTGTGAATATCGTTTAGTTAGAGAAACATATCAGGGCGATATGGCCAGGATGCAGTGAATATATTGTCAGTCATAAGATACATTTTTCATCCCACGGAATACATTCGGCTGGCTATAAGTGACATTCTCTTTGAAAATATTAGGGAGGAATGACCACCTTTGTAATTGAAATTGCAGAGTAACTCAGAGGAAAAACAAGTGATCACTAGTAGTGATGTCACAGTTTGGATAACTAAACATCGAGGGACAATGATTCCTGGCGGAATGAGTGACCTACCGTGAAAATCTGTGCACAAAGTAAACGAGGACAAAGTATCTCGGGCCTAGTTACCAGAGTGTAATTGGTGTTTTGTTCAATTTGGTTGGTACCCGAAATGAAATTAGTTGATACATCACTGTTGTTCGATTCGAGTCCATTATTTGCGTTGAACACTTTCAGAGGAGAACTTTCGGTTTGCGACGTACACATATTCTTTGGAAGTCAGAGCAAAATAACCGAATACACCGGATTCAAACAACCATAATTAGTAAAAACCATAAACGACCACAGCCGGTAACAGTTAAGGAGAATCAGCTGTTGTCATCTGTATATGCAAAGTTGAACACAACCTTTGCGTTCCCATAAATTGTTCATCCAATCTCCGTCACAAAGATGCATACGATACCAGTTTCGCTCTCGTCATTACTGCATATCCCTGTTACCACCAGGAGTTGAACTGTGACCATGCTTTCATCAGGCAATCACGTTGGTCACTGCGTCAAGGAACTCAAATTAGAGACGACCAAATTATCATGTGCAAACGCTCGGTTGCGTTCTCTTGTTAATAACACCCTAGTGAGAAGGAACTGTCCTACTAAGTTCAACCATTAGTATCAACCATTGGTTTCCAGTTGGAAATCACCGGAACTTGTTAAGATCTAATTTGACTGCTGGTTAACAGTTAATATAATTCATAAGTAGATGTGCTTGGGTGTTTACGTATGATGAACCAATCAAATTATACCAATCAAAAATGCCCCATCACTTATCAGCACATTTTATTCTATTGTTTAGTTAGTCCCAGAATAAAAGAAATGAGATAATGTGGAAGACAAGCTAGGTATGAACTAATAGAAGAAACGAAAAATCGTATGCCTGCCTACAAGTTGATCCAAACAAGGATACAGAAATGCAGTTGGAAAGATGTGGAAAAACGGATGAGTTGTGTTAAACAGAATTTACGCTGTAGAATGTTTACACGCAAATAAGTGGTATGAAGCAGTAATATCAACAGATTATCTGTAGGAAACTTCAGTACATAGTACTAGAGGCTTTAAAGATGTGACAAATTATGAAGTCTTTCAACAACAAAAAAGAGCTGGAGATGAACGATACTTGCAGTTTTGGGAGCAATTGAGTGAGTGATTTGTATTTTAAACACCGAACGGGAAAACACGGTCTTCTCACTTTACTGAAAAACGAATTGACTCATAAGGAACTCTTAGACATGTGACAATAAGAAATCAGCGTTGATATTATTCACATGAAAAAATATCCGGTCATCCTAAACTACACTATATCGAATGTCTGTTATAAAAACGACTTGATAACAACCGAATTTATAGGAAGACAGATTGCAAGGTTGCGACCAAGTTGTGGCCGAACTGGTTTTCTTCTCGTTCCAATAATTTATGAACCGTGTTTGTTTTGTGGTTTAAACTGACCTCCTCAGATCGCTATAACTTTCAGTGCGGACGTTGGTAACAAGCGGTATGTTCAAACTAAACAGAACGAGATCCAATTAGAACATACTGATCACAGATTTTTGAAAATCGACTAGTGAATCGATGTCGTTTACCGGATAATGCATGCACCGAATCACTGTACTCATTCTGACGGTTGCTGAATAAAATTATTTGTCACTTCCTTAAAAACTTCAGTTGAATATGTTGGTACTCTCCTTCAAAAGGCAGAATACCACAATCCATACCTTCGACTGCACATTCTCGATGGAAGCAATAAGTTTGGTCCGTAGAGATGAGTCAGAACGACGTCTGATTTACGTGGACAAGGAACACGGAGACCCATGTACTGACAGCTACTCAGTGGGAAGACGGAGTCCAGAGTGTAGGAAATAATCTCCCCTTTATCTGCATCTACAGCCTCATCGAATAGTCCAAGACGCACATCATTCTTGTTGGTGGCGTTCAATAAAAGACGAGGATGAAACACAAACACATCAAGAAAGGTGAAGTAGCCAGAGATAAGACGTGCAAACGGAGTACAGAACGCACAGGGATCCAGTTGATAACGCACTGGAACTCCTTGACAATTCAGTCGAGGAATATTGTCGTTGATGCAGTAGTTCCCCTGGCGTGTGATCAAGTTCGTCTAGAACGGAAATTGATTAAAAAACTTGAGAACATGAGAACCTTCTTAAATTTTTCACATAAATCTAGCATAGTCTGTAGATTCAGACGTGGGCATACTGGAACAGTCGTACATATGTGTACTGGATCCAATCTGTTAATACATGGCGTTAATCAACAAAATTCAAAGTATGACATCAAAAATCGACTTTAGTTGATTATAAAGTTGAAGAAATCAGGTAATTTCAACCTGTTCAACTGAGACAGGACTCAGCCTAAAAGTCATAAAAAACCATTACAAGCGTGTTTGTTGTACAACCAAATGGTTACGACAGATGGGCCCACACTAGAACTACATGTATGCATAAGGAAATTTTCAACTTTAGTTGACTAAGTGTTTTTCGCCCACCTGGCTCATTTTGAGTTTGTGCCAATCCGTAGACAAACTTCGAATAAGGTCCACTTGTGACCCGATAACTCCAATATCAATATCATGATCATAAGGAATGAAATCCTCGTGTCTGCGGGGTCAGAAAATCGATAAGCATGTAGTTAGGTGATGAAGACGATGATGATGATGATGATGATTTTCCACTGAAGTGTAAAAAATATATTTGCTCTTCATTGTCCACAAATGATCGCTGCAACCAGCTGGCTTTCACTAATCACGAGAAATTTAATAACGGTTGTTTTAAATAATAAAAACAGACATGTCGTTCACGGCCCCAGGACAGTCAGTTACCTTTGATACAGCCAATAAAAGAGATGCATGTATAATGACGAGCCAAATAATGACATTCCCTCTAATTTTTACGGCTGACTAAAATACACAAAATCTTCTTTGTTCCCAAGACTATGATTAAGTTGCTGTGTAATTTAACCTAAACAAAAATGTTTAACAGACGGCAGTTGCCTTACAAGTCACTGTGTTAACTGGACACTTGTAAGCCCGTGAGGTATGTGGTCTTAGACGAAACACCGCTTCAGGAGATAAACGAACAGCCACATTTCATGAATAGAGAAACTACCTACACGATTATTCATCTGAACCAGAACTAACAAATTATACACTCTTACGAACTCGAATGTTGTCTTGATTAACCAGAAACAATCACCTTACAGCTCCCAATAATGAACCGTAAACCAACCACCAGACAATGCCATGACGCTCAGCCAATTCTATCCAGTGAAGCAATAGTTCATACATATGCATCCTCTTTGCATACTCAACACGACAGTTTATCTCACGGTTCGGTTCTCCAGGTTCGTCAATGTATATCTGCGAATGCACATAATTGGGGGGGCGTTTTGAGAGTTTTATTGATCCAATGTCAGTAGTTTGAACTCTCGAAGACGATCCAATGTACCCCACTGAACGTAAACAGTCCAGTAATGTTTCTCTTGTAGTCAATTTTGAGATGGCTAGACAACAACTGTTACATGCCCAGGAATTCCTGGTAGCGATATTCATGTCACAGAAAGTTTTCATCACATTCTCTATAATCTCTACAGTGGATGTATACAACTGTTTTCCAAGCGTGTTCGTTTCCACCCATTTCTCAAAGTTGGGAGAATACAAATAAAATGAATCCGTATCATTCCGAATGATTAAAGGAAATACGAGTGGTGGAAACGGCGAATCGTTTGGTGAACTATATCTCACCATATGATCCAACCAAAATATATTTATGGCCAACGCAGACAAAACCAGAGTAACCCAACCAAATTCCATCAAGGTCTACATTTGGCCACGTTTGGAATAGTTACCGGACATTTATCCACAGTGTCTCGACAGTGTGCACCAATAGCATGCTAGATAAAGGAACCAATCGGCTGGCGATAATCTTTGACAGTTTTGTTTGCTAGCAAGGCAGCTGCATGTAGGGCATACGTAAACCGTGCAACCGATCTGAACGATCCGTCTGTCGGCTTTATGGTCACATCAAATCAATTTCAATGCGCACGATCACGGGTCGTGGTTTCATTCGAATTATCTCGCTCAGTTTCTCCAATGTCACATTCGCTCGGATGCTTATATACAGTCAACAATGTTTATCAAAATTGCTCAGTGTAAACTAATAGGATAACGTAAGAAAAGCATCATAATCACAAAATTATCATCTACATGGTATTCACGGTTGACACTACAAAGAAAAGTGCACCATTCTTACACTTTCGACGCTTTTAACAGGTTCGAGGTTATCTAAGTATTTGGTACTTTCATCAAATGGACAACCATTCATCCAAAGCCCTACAGAGTACATCTCTGGTGATTTCGACTTGGTGTGGTTCACCTACAGACGATATAATATGGCACTCTGTATTGAACCAACTCCATTTTGTTTGCACGGATCACTAAACAACATAAACTAATTAGTGGGCTATCCTCATACAGCTTTGGCTTACTATAATCTTATATACAGCTAACTAGTCAGCCTAGTTTGCAGCTTATCCAACAACATTTCAGTGCCATGATCACAGGAAAATACAATCGATATAGCTCTGGTAAAAACTGCTACTTGGGATAGCAGAGATTTCGTTTTGTGATAACAGCACCTTGAATTATTGACCAATTTGGTTCGTTCACAATAGGAACTAAATAGCCTCTATCCAGAAAACGAAAAAAATTTAATTGTGTTCGATTTAATTTTTGGATTTATGCAATCAGTAGGTAACTCAATAGCATTTTGTATTTAAATCCACATGCCGTCTACAACTTGGTCCCGATACCGAAGGAAACGATGATTTTAATGTTGTTCTTAGACTTGAACAAACGATACCTGGCTTCTGCCAAGACCTAGAAAGCTGAACAATGACAAGTCTGGCGCGCGACTTTACAGTTACATGACAATGCGTTATACACTATACAGTAAGTTTTTCCTGACCATTTTTAACAGAACTGTACCTAACTAGTACTGCAACTTGCCTCATTGAGAGATACTTCATCAAGGTATAAAGATTATGCAATCGTCATAGAAAACTCCATACTAAGGTTAGTTTATGTTAAGTTCTGTTTTAAAGAATCGGGAACATTTCGTGACATAATCATGAAGACATTGCATTTATTTTGATAGTACTAACAAAGTAACTTTTGTAAGCACTATTTTGCAATCACATGAATAGAGTTTTGTGAAATTAAAATGGTCACCTGCTAGCCAAAAAGAAAAGCCTCCAAATAAGAAACACTTTCATTTTTTAACGGTGGTAGTTCTCCTTGGGAGGGTATTGCAAGTTTCCTATGAAAACCAAACCACAGAAACAGGTCACCGACGAAGTAGACACGGACGGAATTGAACCACCTTATATGGCAAGCATTTCAAGATGTGATGACTTTATGCTGAGATACACTGCAACCAACTGTGATGACATCAATCCGAGTTGGAGTGAGAAGGGTTACAGTTGATTTTGCTTAAAAGCCTCTGACAAGAAACAGTCGAATTCACCCTAGTTCGCACATTAGTTTAAATCAGATCACTCCGGATCGCGAATAGTGTGCACTTTTGGGAACAAAACTAAAAATGACAGTCTTTCACAGATATATACGGAAGAAATGAAGGATAGACCATTTAACTATATTACACAATTCATAGAATGGTGAACACTTTAGACTGTGTTCTAGAATGTCAACTTCTATAGTGGCCTACGTCGACCATTGCAAGTTTCTGCAACAAACACATATACACCGTGCATTATATATATTTTCGCGGATCAAGTTGCACCTCACTCAGCTAGTCATTAGCTCTTTGCAGGGAACATTTAGAGACATGTTAGCGTCACAGCAGAGAGCAAGACTTGTTTGCACATTACGGATTTTGTGTCCATTCAGTACAACCAAGCACTCAGCAACACGGAAACTTCAAAATTAAAATCTTTACAACAGATATTATGCAAAACGTTAAAAAAAACAGTGAAGTAGAAGTAAAATTGAGCACAGTATACAACTTATTGCATGTATTGATTCAGTAACATCAGTCCGACCGAAGAAACTGACTCGCCCGGGCGAATGGCAGAGCGGTTCACCCCAGCGTGTGCCATACGGATTTACGTGATGAACTTCTGCTGCAGAACTTCCGAGATGACTATTCTCTCTCTTGAAGATTAACCCTTCTCTCGGAACAAACTCATCTCAGTCCTTGAAAAATACTACCAGTTTTCTTCGGGAAGATACTTCTCATCCTTCGACCAGCTCTCTTCTATCACACCGGTCAGGTTTCTATGTACATTAATCTTCCCGTCACATACTGAAGCTCCATCTCTTAACCTGCGAGCACCATCCCGTAGTCCACGGCATCAACGGTGTCGGACTCGGAATCACACGTCGCAGCACCGGCTGTATAGGGGGAAGGGTATCAGCGATGTGCAGCTGATTTCTAGAGTGATCGACCAGTTCACAGTCGTACTTTAATATCTTGAACATCACCTTTCGTAGAAGTAAAGACGCGGAGCTCAGTGGCTTTTTTGTAGTCTGTGTGTACCGCCTTCCTCTTTCTGAGTGTGTAGGTGTTAAGGTTTTACAAACCAAAAAACACTGCCAACATTTCTTTTTCGATTTGCGCATAGTTTCGTTCCGCTCTCAGACGACTCCGGCTTCTATGATAGGTAAGTCATCTCCCTTGTAGTAGCACAGCCCCAGAGCCGGACTGACTGCCACCACATTGAATGACCAGAGGAGGCTTGGAATAATAATTTGCTAGTACCGTAGACGTCAGAAAGATTTTTTTATTCCGTCATCTTCTATGACACAAGTCGATCGTTCGAGTTTATCAAACACCTGAATTAGACGTTTCCGAGCAATTTAGCTCGACAACTTGAATCCAAAAGGCAAACACAGCCGCCAGAAACACTTGAAAGAAGTATCGAATGTAATTAGGTAACTAGACTCTTCATTCAATACCAGCTGTCAGTATACACCAGACAAACCAACTTGCATAAAAACGTGTCTGGTTTAATTCGGGCGAAATATCATGTGGTGTTGGCAACCTGTATTGTTCCCTTCGAAGTGCAGCGTTCAGTGGCCTGGGGTCAATGCGTAGTAAAATATCAGTAGACTTTTTCAATATTATTGCAAACTGACTGACCCAATCAGTAGATTCATCCGTTGGTGTAACTAGTTTTAGCTCGAGTGAACGATTCATTTTTAGGTTTCTTATTCGATAGTTGACGGAACTGCCACGACGGGTAACGCAACCGGAAAACCTTCCGTGACAGTAGAGAAACTAATAGTACCCAGCATCGAACGCAAAACGGAAAAAACACAGGCAATTACTAACTGAACTGCTGAGAGTTCTTAAGCACAGAAAGAAACTATCACAACAGGAGTTCAAGAAGTCCATCGTCTGGATGGCATCCGAACGGAGAATTGGTGTCAAATTTCCTTCAACAATGAAGAAATCGATCATACGAGATTTACCATTCTTCGGATTACTGATCGCAAGCTTGTTCTCTCCAACACTTGCGCTTTTGCTCCGTCCCATATTCGTAACTGTGTATGAGATGTTTCTGTGATCGATGCCTGAAGAAAACTTGCTGATATACCACTAAGACATGCACCAAAATCTAACTGACATCGTCCTTGTGTGCCTTCGAAAAAAGGTCGACGTGAATCCATTTTTCTTGTAGTGCATCCGCAACGTCCTTAGGCATTTATTGGACCTCTATTGGATGGTGACCTGCACTGCTTGGCAAAAAGGTTCTTCTTTTGATACTTCATACAGATTTTTCCGCGCGTCACATATTTCTCTGTCTATCGTTCGTGTTAGATGCCGTAAAACTGGAAGGGATATATTGCGAATCCCATTCATGCTCTGCAACTCGCACTGAATTCCGTTCCGCTTCTGTTCCACCACGAATTTTTATTGCAAATGTCAATACACTGGGCACCATAGACAGTCTTCTAGTCATTACCGCTATACGAATGCCAAAAACCATTTGATCACATACTGGACTACTCTTAATACACTCGAAAAAGTTACAAAACCCCGCCAGCCCCCTGAGTGCCGTCACATATTGGTCGATGGTTTCTGCTTGCTGACGGTCCCTTTAAAAACCGGAAACATTCAAAAGCCTCATTCATCTGGTTAAGACAATAGTTCTGGAATTTACTGATCAGCATACGTAGATTGCAGGAACATCCGTTGGACTGCCTTGGAATCTGCATGCAAACTTTATTTTGTCCTCTGACGCTATGTCGCGTACTGGACTACTGAGTCTGAGGGTCACTAAACTATCTCAGTTTAATGGAAAAACGATACCTCGTTTACAGATAAGTAACGGGGTTTACGACTGCCACTGAACGACGGGCGTTTTGCGTTTTGTGTGCCCCGTTCATCGTTACGTTCCGCGACATACCGTTACGAAACTCCATTGTGTAAATCTGACATGCATTCAAACAACTTGTCTTAATTAGCACCTTGTACAACAAATTCCATGGAAGGACTGATCGTCGATTTGGGTGGGGTGGCGCCGATCGGTCACACTTCTGTTTACAGCAACCTGTATCTAGGCTTTGATTGGCTGAACTTTCTCCAATCAGGTAATCTTTTCAGTCCACTCTACATGCTGTTAGTCCTTCCGTATTTCTGTCAGTGCTGTAGCTTGTTTTCGAAGGACCAATATCTCTGATAGCCAGATGATAACGTAAACCCAGATTATGATATTTTTCGTCCATTGGGAAATATGGTTACTTACTGCACTGCTCAACGCAGGCATCACTTAGGTTGTAGACATACGCGATTTCGAATTAATTTTTCTGTGTGAAAGTCAGCGGCACATGACCACCTTGTCTGTACGCTTTAGTGTAACCCAAACTACTCACGAGTGCCCGGTTTAGTCATGAAATTAAACACTTAGCAAACAAGCCTGTTTTCAATGCTTCATCATCAGGCTAAATTCAACACATTTATATCGGTTCGTAGAGGATTAGTTTATCACTGTGGTAATGAATAGAGATTATTGGTGTCAAATTAGTCAGACTCTTGAGGTCTAGTTATGTAACATCATTCACGTTAGGATTCCTGACAGCCATCCAACGAACTTCAATGTCATCACTGACACCAATACACTAGCGGCTGATGCTGGCTCCCAAGTGTCGTGAAAATGCGGTGGGTAAAACCAAGCCTACTTTAAAACTAAGGGTTGTGAAAAGATGAGAAATTCCTGTTACTTGTAAGTAGTGTGGCAGATTTCACGGTTTATATGAAACTTAATTAGGGAAAATCCGGGCTTTGCCTGGAGTCAAACCAGCAACAGAAACAGCATACCCAAATGCGGCAAGCACTGTACGGGCTGAGCTACGAAGCCACGTCGGGAGCTCATCAGCTTCTATGTTTAGACTTAAACACCTAACGTCCATGTGGCTACAAATTACAAACAAATAATCGAACTGTAGGTCCGAGTAAACCGAAGAGTAAGGCTTTCAGTGACAATTCAGTTAAACTACAGCATTCACATCACACAAGTCCAACTTTTTTATCCCTAGGTTTACAAGTGTAACATAACTAGATGTAAGTTGCTGAATGAGCCTTTTATTTGGCATTGTCAATCAGTATTCAATAGTTTAAATTATTGCATTTCGAAACCATATACGCTGAACGGTAACTTTGCTATTCAGTTACGGTGACAGTTATCTTCTGAACCACAAGGTCTACTATATTCAGGAGGACGCGCTCACGTTCTACTTTGGGGTTACAACAGAGTTTTCTGATTGAAAAATAGTTCAGCAGTTCACTGCCACCACAAGGTGCGTAGTCACTGGAAGCATTCATGGAGTTGGTGACGTCTATGTCCGCTCTGCAAAGTATGATTAATCGGGCTTTATGATAAATCTATCAGCTAGGTTCAAAGCAAAAAGTACGATGTAACAAATAAATTCGTCTCCAATGATTGGTCATCAGAATGATTACATCACATTTACATCATAATTTTACATGGAAACCATTAGCATGGTACACACAGAATGAACGATTTAATGAGTTCAGCGAAATAAAAGTCAGGCTGTAATCAGGAAACTAGTCGAACGAAAGGTCTTCGAAAGCTTACAGGGTAGTGTTTCGGCAGGGTCACAGTTGACCGCCTCCCATCGGACATTAAAAATGTAATTTATCAAAATTTGGAAAGTCATACAAAGTTGATATATTAGCGGACAAATATTCGGACAACCGTAACGCTATTTATTTTTTTCAAAATTGTCTGTTGTGTTATCATTGAATAAAACATGGGAATCATGTGTAGATTACTGAAGCAACAGTTCTGATCATAGGTGAACATGCAGTTAAGCGTGAACATTGGAACGAAGTTCGTTTAAGTAGAACAAGAAATTAGACAAGCATATACGGTGCGTTAACCAGATGATATACACTTGCAGGGAAAAACTACCAGAATAAACCGAAATTCCCAGAAATGTTTACCGATAACTTTCAATATCACGTTCACCTATCCGACCCATATTTCACCGCGCTCATTGGTGACTTAGTGAACTTGACTACCGTTTTCATCAACTGTCCTCCAGTCTTTTGATTCGAGGTTATTTGTAGGTCGCTGTGCTTTGTATATATGCCCCCACATTTGTCTTCCTATTCCACGCGTCTTTGAGCGGAACAAAGCAACTTTTTGTACTCGACTTCTGATTTGACTGCGAAACATTTAGCGAGATCAGTCACGTTATTCGTCCGGGCCAAGACTCTCGTTTTGTTTGTCTGAAAGCGAAATGTTTGTGTTTTGTCAAGTCCTGTCTATTCCATTATCGATTCGGCATATTTAATTTGATATTTATAATACAGATTTCCTTATTTTTGAATTAATCGGGAAATGAAAAATAAATTTCTCTCCACGCGTGCGTCGATACATTCATCAAAGTGGAAACGAATCCGAATTTTACACCATAAAGGTAAACAAAATGATACAAATATTTGTCTATTCGTAGGATAAACATTCACTGGTTGTGTGCAAATGTGACGTTGAAACTATGACATTTGTAAAACGGATGACTGAACTTTAGAAGCTCATCAAACAATTTTTCAGACATAAACAATAGACAAATACCAAACGGGAAGGACAGGAAATTATTGAACTGTGGTGAATTTTTGCAAATGAGAGTGAGAATCTTATTTCTGTCGGTTGAGAAAAGTGTAAACGTAACAAAACGATTTTTGAAACGAAAAACTGACAGGATCTGGCAGTATTCAGTCAATAAATATATCGCATGTTAGAACTCAAAGTCAGTGCTGCTTTTCCATGTAGACTAATCAAAACTTCTAATTGCGTGAGAAGTGTGCGATTAAATGTGTTTAAAGCTTACGTCAACTTCAAACCTAAACTACTCACCAGTACTCAAACATCTTACTCTGAGGAGATGTATCCGCTGTCTCTCGTTCTTACCGATTACTCTCACCTCATTGAACCAGTGAGATGAGAACAGTTGAAGCATGTCCATTTATACATATGATGCAATAATGCAGTAAACGTTTGCCTTCTCCAGTAACCATCTTCTGACTCCGAGTCAAGCAGACCGATTTGATTGCGTTTGGACATAATAGACGTATCGTTGATATCTCAGTTTAACAAGCAGGTTAATTATAACCGGTGGTTTTGATTTTATCGAGAAGTCTTGATAGGAATATATAGCTGACTGAGGATTGAAAGAATAGATACGTTTGCCTCCCGCAAAGGATGGGCCACATACCCACTATTTACAAACAGTTGTTATCGATAGGCTGACCGTGATAGTTCAGTTGTGCTCAATTTGAGGTGAACGTCATGTTGGTCAATACTTGCGGGCGCGTGAATCAAAATGCTAATATCAGCTGTAGCATGCATACCAACTTCTGCTAAGCCTATTTATGCAAGAATGTTTTCAAACGTTTATGTCACACGTTATACGACAGATGCAAACGTCAAAAATGAGTTCATCCCACATAATACTCATTTTTATAAACTAGTCTTATTAATCCTAAAATGGCCAATTTCTCATCGTCCACATACAAAACGCTGGCTGCTGGATATCACTTGGGTTTAGATTATTGATCAACAATCGGAGACTTAGTTACTTTAAAGTTGAACATCATTCACATTGGCTCACAACCTTCGCATTGAGATAGACTTGTCAGTCGGCCCTTTTCGAACAGCAGAAGCACTAGACTCGAGTTTCGCTCTCATTAAGACTGGTCAGTAGTGCATATCCTTGCTACGGCCAGGACTGGAACTCCGACCAAATTTTCATGAGACAACCGTATTGACCACTGCGCCATTCATCTCACATTAAGCACGACTGAATTACCAGATCTGGAAGCTCAACCACTTTCGCTCGTGAGTAATGATCAGGTTGCCCGCTCACCTCGAAAGGAGACAGAATAACTGTCCTGTTAACTCTAATCGATCAGTCATTGTCTAGGACTTATCTGCAAGTTGGAATTACAGAAATTATTAATCTGTTGAGCGATAGTTTGATTCCTGATTAGTAGCACGGTAAACTGGTTTTCTTATGAATTAAAAATCACCCGCAAGTGATCGCAGCTGCCACATAAAATCCCCAAACTTCCCTACTACTCACCAGTAATCAAAATGTCGCCCAACAAATTAATAATTTCTGTGATTTCAACTTGCAGATAAGTCCTAGACAATGACTGATCGATTAGAGTTAACAGGACAGTTATTCTGTCTCCTTTCGAGGTGAGCGGGCAACCTGATCATTACTCACGAGCGAAAGTGGTTGAGCTTCCAGATCTGGTAATTCAGTCGTGCTTAATGTGAGATGAATGGCGCAGTGGTCAATACGGTTGTCTCATGAAAATTTGGTCGGAGTTCCAGTCCTGGCCGTAGCAAGGATATGCACTACTGACGAGCTCTAACGAGTACGTGCCCCGTTGAACTCAACGGCAATAATGCCGACAGACATCGAGAATGAGAAGAATGAGGTCTTAGGTCTTTGTTACACTGCACTTAACATAGTAAATACTGGAGACTTTCAATGCGGTATTTTCTCCCATTGCTTGCGATTCCGTGAAAAGCCTTATCGACAGGTAGTAACCGTTGCGACATTTTAATAAGTTTTCCTATTGTTAAATGAAAGAGAGAACGCACGAGAATTAAAGGAAAACTGGTGTACCTCATCCGTCAATCCGATACCTCCCTTGGGGCTTACTGGTTGGAGAAAATCGTTCAAATGTTAAAGGATACTGCGTACAAAACTTAACGTACTTACCGGATTGATCACCTTATAAAACTAACTGAAATGCCAATGGGAAATGAGACTGTGCTGGCGTTGATGTTAACCGATGACATAGGGCACTGCACGACTCACCGCCAAAGTTGTCAAGAGTTGAAGCTATATTACTGATAAGTAGTAGGACGGATTACATAACTTGGTTAGCTGTGTTGCTGTACAGTTTGTGATAAACTTTATGACCTTATTCACGTACCACCTCAGCTGAACAAATGTTCAGCTGATCTGACATTTGTTTTTTGTGGACGTAAGTAGGGAAAGTCATGCCGGTTAGCTCAAATCTGTCTATTGGGGAGGATATTTAATAGCGTAGCTAAATCAGCCTCAGATATTTGGCACTAGGTGGTAAGCTTTTGGTCTGTATAACGTTGGCTGGCACCGACGGTAACCGACCGAATATGTTGGTTCAGTTTGCCGCGATTCAACGTCCATCAACAGGCACCGCCTACATATGGCTTAAAGAGGCGGGTTTACGCTTTCATATATCAACCAATATATCCATGTTATCAGTCAGTTGCCCGATTTGGCTTGTTCAACAAACACAGCAGTAGTCAGCCATCCGCGTGCAATCCTACCCGTGGGACTAATCCTATTGTGTTATCTCTCACGTAGTTTGAAATACTTAATTTGTATCAGTTCACAAAGTCAACGTAGTCCACACCCAGTCTCATCCATTCATCGTCTAGGAACTCTGCCTGCTCGTTAAGACTGCTCTCCCTACCGACTGGGCCCATATGAATGGTTATTTATGCAGTGATAAGTATCGAGGACAGGTGATGGCTATATCTCAAATGATCACAGACTTCGCAATTGCGTAGATGTTCCAGCCAGATCCTTTCGAAGAAAACCACTATGGTCTAGCTTCGCTGTTGTTAGAACTCGTCCATGGTGTATATCCTTACAACGACTGGAAGTTGAGCACCAACCCAAGTTTTCATGAATTAACCGTGTAGACCACACACTAGTCAAAACCGGGTTATTATACCCAAATACTCAGTCACATTTGTTTGTGATCAATACTCAGGTTTTGCGATCACCTTAACAAAAGTCACAATAACTGTCCTGCTTGTCTCAATCAATGACCCATCCCCCGTACATTTAACGGTCTCCTTGGTCCACTTCATAACCTCTGGTGAATGCACCGTCTAAACAGGTGGGTCTCAACCCCTGGTTAATGTGACGTGAATAAACTCATAAAAACGAGTGGGTACAGCGTTTAGTATTCGTACACTTACATAAGAACAGTGTATACGACGGCTAAATTGGCTCATCCATCCGAGAAGGATTTTTGCTGTGTTTCCACTACCCAGGAATAACCCGATTTGGGTCGCATCAGTCCTGTTTGATGCGCATGCCTAAAAGTGGAAGATGTTATACCACTTATGAGACTCATTAAACGTGTCACATCCTTCACCTCCAGTCTGGATTACTTACTGAGACAGTGCATGAGAGGAAGTAGTTGGGGCAGTATGAATTTACCGAATCGATATTTTCGAAGGTTAATTTCGGACCCAGGTGTCATGTGCCAGCACCATACACGATTACGCACTGTCAAATCAGGGGAGTGGGTATCGGTTTTAATGACGGAATTCATTTAATGGTTATATCCGACAGTATTGTCCACACAGAGACAGTTTTACCTGATGTTCAGCTACTTCTGCTCAAATCTTACTGTAACATCGATTCAGATGGAAAATTTTGATGTCAGTAAGCAGTTTGACTCTGCGCAACATAACCATACACACTGCAAACAATTTGACACGTAATACGGAACACTGTTATTTGGTGACTGTAATGTTATTTACCCTCGACAAGGATTAAAAGGACGTGCCAATTGTTAACTGCTGAATACCATGCAATATCCCGCATTTGATAACTAGCTTACTTGAAATTCTTCTATTTAACATTCTTTCTGGCTTAATTTCGCCGTTCTTGCTTGTCTGTTTTATGAAAGAACCTGTTTAATTTGGTGTTCAAAATAAACTATATAAAATAACGATAACGACAGAAGTAGCGGCAAGGTCACCGAGCTGAACCATCTCATTATGACGAATATCCAGCAGACTCTATGTGAATCCTGACTTCAGCAACTCTAGATAGGCACGACCACTCTACCTGGTTTCAGTGTATTGACTGCAATCCAACCGAAGAAGGCACATTCTACCAGAGCCTTCGAGCTGTTATTTATCAGTGCACCGATAGGACGAGCTGGGGACAGTTGTTCATATTCAACGCTTGTTTATCGGCACATATTCGCATGCAATCGGGTGAGAGTGGAGTGGCAATTGGTCTTTCGGTGAAGTGCTCTCAATGCAACTTGAACGTACACGGCCAGGAAGAAGTTTCGATAGGTCAACCGTGAGACTGTTTGAACACTACGTTATCAGTGGAAAAAAGGTGTAGCCCCGGCGGTTTTTTCGGATATGGGAAAGAATTCTACAACGCAACCACAGTATCCTAAACAACTTCCATGAGTTCTGGTCCAGGATGCCATCGTCTCAGTCGCACTTGGACGAGCGACCAACTATCACGATTGTTCCTCCGGAAGGATTCTCGGCCAGTCCGATCACTCTAAAAGAAATATCTTGTATTCCAAAGTGCACGGAAAATTTCGCAGCATGTATAAGGAATCTACTATGCGAAAGTTTGAAGTGTATGAAAGCGAAGGCCTTGGCAGATTATTTCAGCCTCTTTCAACCGGAAGATGTTTGCTCTGACGTCGCGCTTGTTCCCAATAATCCAACCTCTCCCAGTGGCCTGAGACCCATCTCCAAAGTTGATATGTTGTTTCCAAAAAATATCAGCTCAGACGTGCTTTCAACTTTCCGCGTTCCAATTCGTATTTCTACATAGTGGTGGATGGCTTGAAGCAAACTCAGTAATTCACAGGTTGCACGTATACTCGTGTTTGAATTCTTCCATTCTTTGTGCAAATCTGAACGGTGAAACTGACGACAAATCACTCACTAGTTCAGAGCCATATTCACGATAATACCTTACAAGTTAGAGATCGCCTAACTCGTCACTTTGGTTGGCAGTAGCTCCGTTTCACCCAAAGACAAGCGAACCAACAATATTCACACCCATATTTACCTAGGTAGATTTGGTAATCCTAGTTTAAATATCATCATCCCAATTATAAACAAATCACACGTAAACAGACCGCTTTCAGAGAAACGTCCAATCCAGAGGAACGTGAAAAATAGACGGTTTGTTTGATCTTATCTTCTAGGACATTTTCAGGTTATAACAGTGACGAACTAGAGAGAAGTTGATGCCGTGTAGAGGGACAAGCCCTACCACAAGCTGAACGGTCGTGGTGCTCAAGGAGTAGTTGTCTCTACACTCTGTAATTTTTGGTTGCTCTATCCAAGTGGCATCTTTCGGTGGATTTTACTCGTGTTGTCCAGCTTCGATGCGGCCTTCTGCGGACTAATGTCAGGAATTCGCGAATTAACGGAGGTGACCACTCAGCTCCTTGCAGTGGCAGCTGCAATCTGCCAGAAAGTTTCGTTTCTATTTATCGATCGTGTCGGATTGCATACGAGGTGCATTGAACCTAGAACAACCGCGTGGCTAACAGCCGAGCGAACAAGAATATGTAATCTCGTCAAGAAGCTACCAGGATCACTGCCAACTTCGTTAATCAACCTTAGTGCGAATACTGATTGTGAAGATGATTCTGGGATAACTGATATCAACCTATGGAATGACTACTGAAGTCAGGCCGCCTGAACCGACAACAGTGAAAAATGTTGGACCGATTCCCACAGTAGTCGCATTCTCTCGGTCCTGTATACCATGTGACTTCCAGTGACCTCATTCCCACTCTTGTGATCATCAAAACAAATGAGACCATTGATCCCTCCCTCTATACTGCAATTCTTTGTCTGCCAATGCCCACATTAAGACAGTCACTGATTACTTTCCACTCATTATTTAGGGTTCCCTGAAAACCTATGACAAATTTAAGCAAAGAACTGATGGCTGACTGTCGTCCTGTTTTTGGGAGATGTCTCATTATGAAAAGCACTTTCTCGTCCCAGTGCGCTAAGCCTCTAAGGTGCTGGCATCCTGGAAGTTTGTGGGTTTTCGCAAGACTGATTCGTTTTATAATTAATCTTTTTCCAACCTATCCTAAGAAACATTTTCATTTGATGTTTATTTATTGTGTGCCTTCGCTTCTCTGATTGAAAGGACGTGTCATTCGTTCAGCCGTCTTGTTTGAAATCCGAGTTTTTTTTACTTTCCTTGCTTACTTTTGTTGTCCTTTACTGCTCTTTCTTTAAATGAAATCGTTCGACTTGATTTTCAAAATGAAATGACTAATCGAACGCCCTCCAATAAAACTTTTGTCAACATTCCTGCAAACTAATTGTCATCGATTGTGCGGTGAAGTTTCGTCAATGATTCGGTTTTTGAGCCAAAGGTGAGGAAGCATCTGTTTAGGCAATATAAAACAAACTTTATCCTCAGCTGTTTGCTATGTATATTGGGTCGTTGTAACACCTCATCGATTTCTCTTATTGTGTAGCAAACCGTGGTCCGCCGTGGATGCTCAGCTGGAGGCACGAATACGACCGCGCATGTTCAGATATGTTAGGTCTAAATACCCTTGCGTAACCCATCGTGGAACAGACCACGGGTCAGTCTTCCAAATACCCTCAGTGGCTTAAACGGTCTATCTGAATGTGAAATCTAAGAGAATATGTGCGTCTTGTTCAACTAACGAAATCCGGAACTTGGGACAGTTTACATGAAAAGCCATTCAGCCGCTATGTAGCCTTAATTTTAACCCTGTCCACTTAGAGAGGAATCTGTGCACTAAGTAGTACAAATTAAGGGGAAACAAGCCCTTTATGCGACCTGACTTTACTCAACCTCGTCAGAATTGATGGCGTGCTCAGCACGCTGTGCACTTCAAAAAGTACACAAACAGACTCAATTCATCTGGTGTTCATGGGTTGCTAACTTTACTCTTTGCTCCCCTGCACTGCAGGTCAGCTTCTTCAATCAGAGGTTCTAACCTGGACCTCAAGTGAAACATCTACATTGACTTAAATGATAAGTAAGTACGACGACCGCGAGACCGATCTCTTGCTATATTTGTTCTAACATGCAGGTGGCATTCAAATCCGATATCTGTCCGACTTAAGTGTCAAATATTGTTCACCATAACTCTAAGGTTATTGTTAAACCACCCTGACAGCGCTCAGGACATTGTGGCACCCGTTTCCACGCTCTACAGGCTACCCCAATGCCTGGAGAGTTCTACATGTCCCACTACTTTTGAGAAACGGAAAAGAGGCCTGGCGTTGACCTTACGATTGACTAATATTCCGTGAGTTAATGGGGGTACGGTGGGTTCATGTGATGTTAACCTGATTTGCAATTAACCACAGTAGCCATTGGGATCAGTTGTCCCAGTTATTGGACAGAGTCTGAAGGTAGGTGGCGATCGCAGCAACGTGCAGCTAGATAGTCACTCAGATTCAGTGTCCGACCTGCGGAAGTGACAACCTTACCATCAAAATAAAGACAGTATTATCTAGGTAATTGATGTAACGCGCGTTTTCCTTGCCAAACGTTCTAATACGGTTCGACTGCTTGACGTGGGTCCCGGCTATGCGGCTTCACCCAGTCTACTTGCGCAGAGACAAGAAGAACACGATTGCGGACAAACACGCTGTATTGCCAAATACCAGTTCGACAAACGAATAAAATGTCTGTAAATATATATCATGAAATAGTGGCCAAATATGGCCATTTACTTGTTGATTCACTGTCTGCTTGTTTAGGCCACTTCGCTGCCAAGTGGCCAAGTAAGGCCAATTCCATAGGCGTTAGTTCTCGGTCTGGCGTGACACCCACACTCACATGCACTTATCCTCCTGGCGCGACACACACGTTCACTTCTTGCACGTATCCTCCTGTGGTGACACCCACGCTCACTTTCACGTCTCCTGCTAGTGGGTCCGACGTGCCCCTCAGTGCTTTGTCTGGTTTCGCCAGTCGTCACCGAGGCCCTGATTAGATTGTTTTGATGAACTTGCCTCCTAACAGTAATGACGGTGGATCAACCGAGCACAAAAGTCTCATTGCAGAACAATCCAACTGTAAATGCCGGAGAACTATATTTACGTAATCATTCCCCTTTGGAATTAAACAATCATATAACTGTGGGTCAGTTGCGGTTATTTCCTATAAAATTGGGGATTATTAAAAGCCGTCAGCTCAGACAAACCGAAATCTCCATAACATGGACGTCTGTGCGGACTACCTAAGAGGCTACAGCGTAAATCGGGTGTGGACGTTGACAACTATGCCTACACCAACTGAGGTAGGTGACGATGAACAAGCTGTGAAACAGGATAAGTCAGTTTATGGCTTACTTACCAAAACGTTTATAAATTTATACTAGGATCCCATAACCCTGATACTGTGGGTCGTTCATTTTCCGCATCGACCGGGAACATCAAAATCTACGCATAACCTTCTTGCACGTCTAACAAAACACACTCGTCATGCCATGGTAGCTAGCTTAATTACAGTTTCTTCTCCTTAGGCCCAGAAACTTTACTAACGTTAGGCTGTTAGATATTAAAAATCCAACTGTTGATTAGTATTGTTCCACTAGTTTGTTTAGGAGAGTAGCCGTAGACTTTCAGAATATACTGTATGCCTAAAGTTTCACTGTTACATGCTCAAACGTTCACGGCAGTCATAAGAATCAGGTCATCCTTAATTGTCAGTGCCTATCGTCTGGAAATAGATCTTGTTCTATAAACCCTTAAAGTACCGTCAATAATTATAATTCCCCGCTTGATGTGCTAATGAATTGAGTGAGCTACGACTGTTTTTCTTTTGTAATGTCCTTTGGTGTAAAGGCTTGGGTGTAGAGTTGGCGGAAGAGTTATCAAGTTGTGCGTTTTGGGTTGGTAACGTGCAAAATGCTGAACTTCCGCAGACTTTAGGCAGAACACATCATCGTGTCTTTCCAGTGTTACTTACTCTGTCTTATTTAGCAGTTTGTATACTACATTAGTATACATAGGCAAAGTCTTGAATATACACATCGTCATCCTGCTCATCAATATTATCACCAACATCGCCATCACCAAAACCATCATCATCAACAACAACATCTTTATCCTCAACATCATCATCATCATCAGCAGCAGCAGCGGCAGCAACAGGAAACAAATAATCAACTTATAAATGAAAAAGTCGTATGATCAGCAAGAGAACTTTCTTACGGTTTTGCACAGCCCCCGCTGTTAAGTACACTTACTTCATAAACACGCGAATATACATATAAGTCGCACTAGCTTTCTATATTTCAGTGTATGATTCCAGTTTATTTGAAAGTGTCAGGAAATCACAGTGATTATAATACGGCTTACCGGGAAGCCGTACGGTTCCAACAAAAGGGCTACTTTTACTTCTACTTTTATTTCGATGACAAAATATTGCAGCCCAGCCAATGTAAAAAGTTGAATTATTGGCCTTCATTTTTGGTTACCACAAGAATAACCAGTAGAAAAGTTTGCTCACAGGAAACCCAGTATCCAAGGCCTCATACCTTACTGACGGTCTAGTGTTTAAATGTTATTAGACTTCATAGATGCTGTGGTAACATACCTGGAAATCGAACCACCAGAGCCGTTTGTCCGACAGCCCGATTATTTGGACACGTGTCTGAATTCGGATTTCGCACAGACTTTTATAACACGACCGTGTAACTGTCTGAGCTTACAAGGCCGCCGGTTCATATTCACGAAACACCACAACAACCGTCTTTTCGAATGAATGCAATAGTACACTGGGCAGAACACAAAATGTCGAACGAAACGTTTGTTCGGCTGGCTGCCATTGAACGGGTTTTATAGGAATTTGTGAATAACCACACCACGTCAGAAAGTCACAGAAAACGCCAAGTTCGTCATAACATGTCAAGGAATTGTTCAGATGCCTTATTCAGAGAAACCACATAGGGTCCTCAAGCGGCGTGTCCGTGTCGATTCTGGCACCAGGTAAATAGCCCATGGTTCTGTCAAGTGACGGTTTAGCTTGTCGTAAAATTACTCAGTGCTAAAAGCTGTCTTATCTAACAATGCAATTAACCAGTCGTACAATTTTTCACTATTCTCACTCCTGACTTACTGCCTCACGCAATTCCTGCAACTTATGCGCTTCTGTCGTTGTTTGGCTCATCTTCTCGCAGTTCACGTTGTGTCATCCAGAATAAAGCACATCGCCTTCAGTATAATTGTCTGCTCTGTACTGACAATCCTGTGCTATATACTGACGAGTCAACCTTGTTTCGACTAAACGACGGGCAGTTCCGTAGAGATGGCGCAGCAAACACAGCGGACATCCCCTTAATTACAGTGAAGTATATTGCCAGTGACTGGGTTGGTGGAAACCTAATAACCGCATTAAATTGGAGAGATTATATTACATAACCAATAAGGATATTTGTGGACTCAGCATAATTGGCACACAGTCCATTCGGTGTTAGCAGCCAGCATGTAGAACCCAGTGGAGTTATATTAGTACTGGATGAACTAACGGGATTCCATATACAGTTGCATAAGAAATGGTGTTTGGAAAAACGATCGATATTCAGTAAAGGTCACTTGATCCATCAATACCGAGAGGCAGACGGTAACAGCAGCGCACATCTTCGCCACTGTTAGGATTAGAACTCAGACCACGCTTTCTTGAGGCAATCGTGTTGATCACTACACCATTAGCCTCATATTAGACACCACCGAATTACCATATGTAGACGCCTAACCACTTTCACTTGTGAGTAATGATCAGGTTGCTTGAAAACAGCGGTATGCATGCGGAAGATGAAAGCAGTCTCCAACGCCAATAACCTCATAAACTGGATGAGATGAAAGGAAAGATGTATTTGCTGTTTACGTGGCATGCCAACAAAGAAACCGACACTAAATCACTGTCAAACAATGTGGATAACCGTCAGCTGTGCAACGTATCGCGTACATTCGTGGTTGAGTATTTTCATACACCTTGTAATGAATTTCTGTCAACATTTGACTTTGCCGACCAAACGTCTTTTCCAATCGCATTACCACGTCTTGACCCATAAAGTTTCCTCTCCCAAAATATATCAGGTGGATCTCGTGGCACACCTTTCTGCCAACTTTGTCACTTTGCATAGGGTACACCGTTCTGACAGTTACCACGCGCGTCCAGGATTAGCGTCTAGTCTCTGCGGTGTATTCAGTATTTAGCGTTGCAGCGACTATTCCGTCCTTGTCTACTTTTTGTCTTCTTGTTAAGTGCAGAAGTGTGTACGTTCACCCCAGCATTTTTATCCACACTGACTTCTCCTAGAATAATAACCTCTAGCGCTTCTTCAGGTTGGCGTCCTGCCATTCAAATTGGTTGACTTCTACTTATGATCCAAAGCAAAGGTAACTAATAACTATCACTGGGGTGCAAATTTCTTTTCAGTTGAACGAAAACCAATAAGCCGTACTCAGTCGACAGTGACAATCCGGAGGACTCAGCAACCGGATGGACCTGCCCATCGTATGCAGAGGGAGCAGTCGATCAGTCATGTTATGACAGTGTAAGGGATCAGAATCACAGGGTTGATATTTCGACGCCTGTGACGTCAGTCGCCAGGTCTAGTAATCCAAACTATCAGCCCATCACTTGACATCGTTGTGAACTGGGCTGACATCGCCAACTTGCGTAAAATTGGGGAAACCGAGCGAAAGTAGTGGTTTACAATCAATCAGGTTTCAACAGCCAGTCTTGAACATAGCGGAGACTGTTACGGACGCGTTCCCGCTGTTGAAGACAGTCGATGTGTTTTTGTCCTAACACCTGCTTATTGTTCCTACCAGCCGTTTCTGGTCTGGTTAAATTAGATCAATAGGTTTCTACTTTCTGATTGGTTGTTTGTCAGATTGGTCATGCTTTGAGTAACAAGTCACTTTCGTTTTGACCACCCACTGAGTGGCAGGATTTCAGTGTACGCTCTCGAGTCTCGTGTTCTGATTCCACACGGATGGACGGGTTATAACAGAGACTAGCTATCGATGGTGTGAACCTGCCAGCAAGGAGAACAGCTACAATGAGCCTAATGAATCGAGCGCAGACTCGAAAAAAATTAGTCACCCAATATAAATTGCCTGTATTAGGTTTAGAAACTGTCCACTAAATATAATAGTTTACTAGTGACAGAACAATTGTTTCTACCAATCCGATGCCGGTTGGACTTTCTACGTATTACAAGACTACCAGGAACCCTTTGGTGGCATTTTCTAAGCTCCTGAACTCTTTCGAACGGATAACCCGAATAATTTCAGATGCTATACTGGCCGTCACAATAAGATGTATTACAAAGCTAATCCATGTGGCTACATGTACAGGCAAACTTGCTACAATAAGTGCGGTTTGCGAAATGCAACGGAACATATGCAGAAGAAGATAGGGGAAACTAAATCGGAGCACAATGGAATTCGTAGCGTGTATGTTATTGCCTTTTACTTCTTGATAAACCAGAAACAGCCCTAAACCGAAGGTGTCCAATGTCTTTGGGATTCCAGCACGGAGGCCGGAACCACTTTTCGAAGCGAAGTTCAACGTCAAATATTTGTTTGTTCAAACTCAAGTCATTACAAACTTTGAAATGCTTATGTGCTTCACACCCTTCGTTTTGCTCCACCTTCAAGCTGAGATAAAACTTGCGAAAACCGACAACTAAGATGGCCAACTCTTTCTATGTCTTGAACACGCATACGGCATTCAGTTGATTTCCTATAAGATTTGCACATGTGTTGAATATGTCATCAGGTTAACCAAATCAATTTGCTTTTCAGGTTGTTACACAAAAGTAACACAACTTTGGTTTCGTTCAGAAATCATCGACCTATTTCTTTTATGCGAAAATTCGTTCACCTAATCCATTTGCCTGCCTTGGGATCGATCAACTGATGTGAACAGACCGAATTGTTTGACTGGTATTCGCCAATCCGCTGTTTTCAACAGTGTTTCTATGATGAGAGGAATGAAATGTAAACATCCTACAATCTACGTTTTCTTGTTGTGTCAGTAAATTGGCGAAGAGGGAGTCAGTGTTTTATTCTATCTGTAACTGATATACAGTAAACAGCTACATTCACAGACAAAATGACTCGTAAATTAAACCAACGTTGGTTGGAATCTACCAATTTTTCCACGGTTCCTAAGCAAATTCGTGCCTTTCTCACTTTTTACCCCATCGTTCGTAAGCTGTGTCATGAAATCACAGGTAATTCCGTAAAAATTTTGATGTACGTCTTGCTTTTGCAAAGCTGATTTTCAAAAGCTGTAAGTCGTCTAAGACGCTTCTCAGTTTTCTCTCCATGTCATCGGTTTATGAAAAAGTAATTACGCTAACACACCCAGTTAATGAAGTTAATAGTTTGTTCCTCCGTTCATTTGGATTCGATTTTGTTTGGTAGTTCTAAAACCATCAGCCACTAAGCTATTTCCCCACAGCCCGTTGTCGCCGATTTAGTTTCTCGATAGCTGGGACATGCTAAGTTGGCCTGTTTCTCTGTTGTTAGAACTGCATCTCTTCGTGTCAGTATGGACGACCTATAGTGGTAAATTACAGACAAGTGATTAGCCTAAATAAATACAGGTTTACCTCAGTTGGCCGTCACGGATGATAAAACGAACGGATGCAACTGAAGGTTTGCATAGTTTAGAAAAGTTACGGAAATCGAAAAACTAGACTCACAGAAGATGGTCATGTTTATTCGGAATGACCGCCACAACATTTCGAATTTCCAGTGTCCGAGAAGCTACGATGCTGTGAATTAACCTTAGACTGCTGAAGCTCAATCGCAGCTGCGACGATGTTTGTAATACGACTGAGCTAAAACATTGGATGAACGATCCGTGTGGTATCGACGAGCGATTGTGCAAACAAAGAGTAGAGAACAAATCGGTGTGCACAGACTCTTGTATCGTGACGCCCATACACACGCTTCTTGTTAATAATATGCAGGTACACTTTTGGACCAACACTGGACAAAATAGCTTCCAGCACTCAGCCCTCCTAGACCATGTTTGTACATGTAAACTTGTGAACAAAACAAATAGACGATGTCGGGTGACGTCGGTTGGCCCTATTTATACCTCTCGTACAATTACTGTGAATTGTGTTTTCTATTAACTCCCCTTTTTGCTTACTTGCAATAGTCCATTCTCATCAATCGCCTAGATTACCTCTGTTGAATACAGTTCATTCGACTGTGCGATTGTCATAAAAACCAGTCCTATCTGTAGCCGCTCCGCCTGACTGGACACCATATCTAGTGGAGCATGCACAATCGGAACAAAAATGAATGACGGAACCCTGATAAGAATAGTGTTTTCGTTGTAACCAGTTTGGCTGTATCGATCATTCAGGCCATTATTACATTGAAATAACTACCCACGTTTGATGAACAAGTCTAGTTTTGCATCTTCCATGTAAGCCAAGCAATTGTGAGTTGCGTCCTAAATGTTACACAAGATGCAACCAATACAAACGTGTTAACAGTAACTTTCTAAAGACCTATCATGATATTTATAATTACAGTTGCGGTTCTATTTGTTTCAGTGTGCTCAAGAAAAATCGGAGATTGCAGAGTACGCATGCCGCAAGTGCGACTACGGTTAGGCAAGAGAACAAAACTACCACGGTTGAATAGTTGAGCTCTCTGATGAGCTCTGGCCCGCTCAGACAGAATAAAATCTGTGTTATCAAACCCTTATTCTGACACCGGCAAGCAGTTACTTTCTATAAATTTACTGGTCGTGATAGTGCCGCCATTCCTAAGAAGGTTTACATCCTACAGGTGGTTTTCTATAGTCTGTCACGTAACTTCAGTGTTTCCAGCACGATCTATTATTTCTTGCGAACAGCATCGACTTCAGCTAGACATTCAACGTGATCACGTATTCCAACTTGAGAGACAAACAGTCGAACATTAATTCATGCACACATTCGCACCAACCGGTAACTAACGTCCATTAAAAATGAACTCATGAGATGAGATTCTAAGTCATCAAGCCACCTCTCACACCTCAATAAATACCCAAATCTTCCACTTGTATCGGTTACAATGAGGCACTAACAGTCACTCACAATCCCCGCAGTCGAGGTCACAGAAGACAAGTACCGCAACTCCACAATCTCTTCAGTTCCCAATTCTTGCAATTCGGCTCATATCACTTCATAGTCTTAACAAACTGGGACGGGGAAATCAACTCATGACTAATTATTCATTTCGTTTCAACAAAGTCTTTAGAGAGAGACTGTGGAGATAATCCATTAATAACCGCTTTTACCGGCGCTTACAAATTTTGAACCTGTTGTTTTTCAATTATTTGTTGTTTTCTTATGTGAGAAGAAAAACTCACATTGAGCTACATATTTTGCTTGAATATTCGCTTCTCGCTCTTCCTTCTGTGACCTTTTGCTTACAATCTATACGTCACTGTGTTCACGTCCTACAATATTCTCTTATCTTTCGTACTGAGCTTTAATAAACTTTTGAGTATGTGGTGTTTTGTGTCGAATAGTATCATGCGTTGACCACATAATCAGCGTAGCCAGTGATGAGGTACACACAACAATGTGACGTTAACGGAAACCTCTTACTGTTCAGAACGTATAGTTCTATTTGAACCAATTAATGCTTTCCATCAGATCGATGAAAAATATGTACGCAGGATATGGAGTGTTTCTAAACTGTTATTATCAGATATAAATGAAAAGGCAACTGTCGCAACATCAAAGTGAACTATCAGCTTTAACCTATCAAGCAGCCAGGCAACTTGACTGATCCAGTGTTAATGGAGTCAACTTAAGGGCCATCAAAGCAAACCAGTCTACCGACATCACCTCCCTCAGCAGACCTCCGTCGCTATAAGCGTCACTCCTGAGACATCCGACTCAGCACAACACAAGCAAATCGGCACCAACCACCCGAGTGGACCACGAAAAGTTAGTCACCCTCAAACAAGACGTGTGTTCTCCCTTAAGCAAATTTTCAACAGTGTGCCCAAAATCCAAATCTCAAAGGAGAACTAAAAATAGAATCACAGACTTCACAAACTACTTGTGTGTTAGTCACGGCTCTTTAAATATACTGAACATGCGTACAATTGATCTAGTTACCCACATCAACCGGCTGTGCACACATGAGTGAAAGTAGTTTTTATAAGTTTACGTCACTAACCCACAGTTCCACAAACAACAACAGTCACCACAACCTAGCGATCGAAGACCGACGGTATCGATCCGTATTAATAACATCAGGTTAAACATCTATCAGTTACATACAAGACCGGTTAACACAAAAACGGACTTTCACATGCACAAACATGTCAGTGAACAAATACGTGTGTAAATGATTGAGTGAAAAAAATGGTACATGTGTATTTTGAAATGAAAGATGTTGTTAAATTAAGTCAGTGGGTGAATGAAAGGAAGGGAGGTTTCATTCGCAAAAATTCCATCTTATGAAATGTTAGTAGACCTTAGTTCCTTCTGTGGACACCTCCGTGAGTGACTGTATCCATCATAGATAGGCTTGTATTGAGTACTAGGGGAAAGTGTGATGTTTGAAAAACAGTAAACCACATAGATGTTCACATACACAACAAAAAAAGGCCAGGTTCGGATTAGGATCAGTGACTCATTCTCTTGCAGAATGAACATTTACTTTTAAAATATGAAATATTTTTGAATTCCGTCTATCATTGATAATACTGACAGACCTAAGTTTAAATTTGTCTAGAGACAGACAGCAATGCTTCTTGAAAATAAGTGAAGTAGGCTCCGCCTCTCCTCACGTTGGATAGACATTGTAATGACCTAAAATGGCCCCTACCTCCTAGGTTGTTGAGGGGCGAGAAACATTTTTTGAAATGTTTTATATACTGTACATCGCCTAAGGAAAGTAAACATACCTGAGTCGTCCAGGTTACCTAATAGCCTCGAGAACAGACATATTAACTCAAGTCGATGATTCCAAAATCAAGACCTCTCAGTCAAGTTGAAACCATAAAATACATTAAACTATCTGGGCAATACATGGATTACTGATAAGGAGCCAAAGAGTTAGTCTACACAGACCAGACAATCAGTATCCCCACATTCTGGTAGAATTTAGAAACCTGCCTCATTTAGAAGCGACCTTGAACTTGAGTCATAATTTTTATAGGGACCTGTTGTGCTTGCTATGGTGCCAAGAACGCATTGGTCAAAACAGTTATTTAATAAGAATGTGAACCGGAGTTTAGATACACGAATGTCCAAATTTTTCAAAATTTGATATCATCTAAATTGTCCTATCTACCACACTACTTATAAGTAACACAACTTCAATGCTCAACAGTGGCGTTAGTGAATTTCAGCGTGAAATGTTGAGAAACCCTGTTTACATCATTCGACGAATTTCACGCGGTACATTGGATTGGGCGAGTAACTGAGTCCAAATGTGAAATTCCTGTGCTCTTGGTATGCCTTCGTTGCTCAGCACGTAGAGCGAGTACCGCGTTTGGACATGTTAATTTCGTCACTGTTTCGAATCTAGCCGAAGTCCAGATTTTTCGCACTTGGGTCTCTTCTAACTTATCGAGTTTGTCGCACTACTCATAGGTAAAAATGAACTGACTAACCAGGTTGACATTATGGTAAGTTCCATTCCTCACAAGCGTTGAGAAAAACACACTGAAGAGAGAAAAGTCCAAAGTGGACAGTTAACTGATTGTCAAAACTTAAGAAATGTGTCATGTACATCACCTAGAAAGGACAACCACGCAACGAATGGAAATTCATACCTCAACCAGCTGTGAACACAAAGCTACAGACATACTCAACTTTTCAAAACATAACGAGTCCAAAGTTTCATAGATAATAACTTTATGTAATTACAGCCAGTTGAGTTTGGTCATATCGATTCACGTCGATAACATTTTAACATCAGATGTTGATCGATTACGTCGGCGATCGATCAACACGAAGACAGATATTCACATTTATGAGCAGATAATTGAGATGGCAGATATAAAGTGTAGGAAAGGTTAAATTATATACTTTGTTTATTCGTAAGAATGATGTCTATTTCAATAAATGGGCGAGTAGACACTGCGTAACCTTTATTTTTAAAACCTTTTCCTATGGGGTAGGCAATTTTTTACCACACAGCTGCTACTCAGATGCAACCTCAGTGGGTTAGTATGCCACCTGTGTGTTTCAAAACGGTACGTACTGACTGGGTGGTGGTTGCCAATTCGGATAATTCAAAGCTTCTGAAATGCAACATGAATAGACAAAGAACACCCAGAAGTATCTATTCATTCAGTTTGTTTACGAGTTAATACAGTTTGCGTGTTGCCATAGTGTTGTGACCACAAAAGTCGCTTGTCCTGGAAGGTTGTTTATTATAGAAAAGCCATTATGAGACATGTGGAAACGTAGAACAACGAAAGCAAGCATGGTTTCGTATGGATGACGTGTATTTACATCCAGAGGGTAGTAATTCACTATCATTTTCTTTGGTGAAACTCCCAACATAATGCATACAGACGTCTAAAATAGTCGCTTCCGGACCTTTGTCTTCCTGATGTTGAGACTTGCTCCTGAATTCCTGCACGTACCAGCCGTACTATACTGCTCACAAACGAAGGTGCATGTTATACAACAGTAACATGTGGAATCGCACACTCGATCCAGACATGTTTCTCGAAGGTCCGACTGAGTGGTTTTGAACGGGAGGATTTAAGTGATGAAAGCGATGTAGGGGATTAGGTTAGAAAGATGACCGGGCAGATAACCGGTATTCATCAATGATCACGAAAACAATGGTTTTAAATAACATCACAACAACAATAAACATCACTGGAACCGATTGAAAAGTCTACAGGAATGCGATAGCTGGGACCAACTCTGAATTATATTCAGATTTATAATGGACATTAAATATGTTTGCTCGCGCTCCGTCTTTTATCGGACATACTTATCAATTGGCTACTGGATTTCGTTCGAGTTATTTGGTAAGTTGCTAATCACAAACTGAATCTACTCGCAAGCGGATTTCAGCAGCTATGTTCGTTACTCGTCCACCTTGATCACAATGTAAAAGGAGGATGGGGGACGGACAGCATGGCCATGTTAAGAACATGTAAAAGCAAACCTGTGTTAGAGTGTCGAGAAAGACTGATACTATTAGACATTATTTATCATACAGAACAGCTTTTCCAATAACAGGTCTGAACAGAGAACTCGGAAAAAGTTTTTTGCAAAATATATCTCCCGAACACAGATCGATGCATCCCATCAGGCACATACTGCAGTCTGTGGGTTTATATAACTAAGTTCAGTAGATACGCTGAGGTTAAACCACAAACCAGTAACCACACGCAACGGTACGCATCAGTAATCATAGCAATCTGGTATTGGTGACCAAGCCTTTCCGTACGCATAGGGATGGTTTCTATTTGCGGTTACCACTTCCGCGAACCAGAGGAGTGTTCGATTTTCATTGCGTAACATATACGAAAAATCTTCTCCAGGTTCGGTGGAGGTCAGACCATCGATGTCGCAAGAGTTTTCTGACTTGTCACGTTCTGATGTGACTGGGACATTTTGGTATCAAGAGCATTTTACGGACGCAAATTGGAATATGTTCGTTGAACTGATTGTTTAATTGTCTCTCGTCTCCACCTATACAGATGAGTCCGCACCCACACGGAGATTCATAAATGATATCAGATTTGACGGAATTCAGCAGGGGAGACGGTTACTTGTTCATTTTAATCAGGATATACAGGGTGTGTGGAGCAGAAAACACGGCTATGTCAAGAATAGGTGGGGAAAAACTGGTGAAGTGTAACGAGATAGGTTCAAACTATCATGCTGAATGAAACAGTCAGTGTGAAGCTTAGTCAAACAACACTGGCAAACATGAACTGGAGCGTTGTTTGAATAGCTTCTGGTCAGCTCATTCATGTTGATCACCGACAGGGGAAGATGAACGAAGTTATTCTCTTATCGTGATGGGATCGCATACGCATAGCATTAAAGCGTTTACTCACGATGAACACTGACGGAAGATATGCAAAATGAATGTCGTAAATCCAAAGGCTAATCAGAGTGGACTTCATTCTAATACACTACGTTACAAGATAAAACTCCACGGTTATCATGAACGCTATGGAAACTGACGAAATTATTGAGTGAGTAGCCGGAGATCTCACTGTCGCGTTGCGTTTCCTGAAGTCCTGAACGAAGACGTGTCTAGTAATATGAGCCTTTGTTTAGATAGTCACTTCGCTACCACTAAAACCGTTTCACTTTCCAAGTTGCATGAATTCGCGGCAACGTACATGATGTCAATCGGGTTAATTTGTGAGCTAAAGAGGGCTATCACCTCTGGACATATTGATCGACGAAAAGAACTTCAGTCTTTTTTGCAGTCGTATCAGGGGTCACGGATTTAAATGTCCGTGAGCAAGCTTCGCGGTTATGGCCAGTCGGGGTGGTAGCGTTAATCTTATTAATGCTGTAACATATGGCAGGGCGGTTTATTATTCGCTATGTAGGAAGCCGTTCAGACACAAAAGTAGTAAATTTTTTCTGGTTTCAGTTGTTGGTAGATTGAGGAAACTCAAAGGAAGTTCGAAAATTGTTGTTATACTCGCCATTGCATCTTATCATTGGCGTTTGGAAAGCCTCCTTCTGAAAAGCATTTGCCCAGAGGTCCGCCTGCTGTGGTTACCGTCTTATGCTTGTTCGATCCATACATAGCACACGATATTATCGTGAACGCTGATCCGACCAAAACGTTGAATCAATAAGAATGGCAGACGCATGTGCTGGAAGAGGTTGACACTTTCCCTGTTAAGAAGGTTATCGGTGCCTTGTACAACGGGTTTGACAATCACTCTCAGACATCACACAGGCGTTTTGAACGGGCGAAACAGAGAGGTGGGTAATTCTTGGTACATGTTGAAAAGGAGTGAAATCCAGGAGGAAAAATAAGGACGAAAAATCAGCCTTGTAAAGAGACTTACAACCTAGTTCATTTGTTCATAGTAATTCTACACGGTTTTGAATTCTTAGTGAGAACGAAAGCCAATGATTTTACTTGCAGACTTGATCGCGTACAGTCGGATATCCTCACGGAAACGGACAGATATTATGAAGACTGTTATGTTTAACAGCCAGTAACATATATTTTGTATGCAGGCACATGTCTGTCTACTTTAAACGATGACAGATTTACTTCCGATTTATAAATGAAACTGCTATTATGCATGCGTATATTTGTGTTACGGTTCGTGCGATAGTAAATACCGTCACATTTGCTTAATATAATTTCTCCTTGATGGCCACAATTATCTGCGAGATCAGTGGACATGTCTTCATCTCAGTCTTGATGGCGATGGTGATGATGATGATCACGATGATGTGGATGAGGAGGATGAGGTGGTGGTGGTCTTCTTGCTGGTGATGGTGCCGTCGACGATGATGCTGCTAACGTCCGTGCACGTTAGAACAGAATGCGTCATTCTATTTGGAATTATTGTACACTTATTCGCGGTAATGGTACATTGTTGTAGATCACTCGATCCGCCTAAACAGATTATACCTGTTGATTCTCATGACAGTTTACCTGTAAACCACAATTCTCTCCTGTACTCTGGCCATGTCTTACATTAGTTGTCATATTTCAATCGGAAGAATTTAGTAAACATTATTTCTTTCAAATACCTGCTTTATTCGACCTCTTTGTCTGTGTGCATTGAAATTAATCCACTCAAGTGTAATGTTTCTGAGATTGCCTCACTTGAGCGGCATAATTTTAATCTGATAATCTGGACGTAGCTCACAAAATGCTGTAGTCGAAATATCTGGCCAATAGTTATTGTTATTTCTAGCCTTCGAGGTGCTTTAGCGACATCGATGCAAGTCCGATGGTCAGTTTGAAAGCTGAAAATGTAACACTACTCTCTGTTGGGCTGACGCTCCATACTCCGAATTGAGAGCGACATTTTCTGATCAGTCTTGATGAATTCATTTACATTTTCTGCACACGTATCTGATCAACAAGCTATGTTGAAACCTAGTAGCTAGTTCACATTTGTGATATGGTCCATTTAGTCTATACTGTTTGTTACCACCGCTTTTTTTCAGTCGATGTCATTTCAGCTAACCTGATACTGAGAAATTTGTATCATAGACATATAACTGGAACACGCATATCAATCTGTGAGCAAATTGCATTGATTTGTATTTTTGCTGAGGATAGACAAATTTATTGAACTACTCAACGGACAACGCAGGATACACATTGCTGACTAATAAATATACATTATCAAACTGTTTTTTGAAGACATAGCCCGAGTAGGAACTGACCTTGGAAATATCTAGTGCGTTTCTTTTCGTTTATCGCTGAAGCCAGTCAGAAACAACGCGTTACACACTCGTTCATAGGATTAGTCAGTCAGGTGTGTAGATTATTTTCTACATTAAAGGAACCGAGGTGTTTGTTAACGACTTTGAGAACTAGATTAGATGCGAATACCGCTCCTGATAAACGGTACGATTTTAGTCTTTTTTCTAAATAAAAATGTAACGTTTTCCACCTTATTGTTAACGTAGTTGAGAAACGAGGCAACTGCACCGTGTTAATCGCGTTCCTTTCCTGTTTACACACAAAGCCACCCATTTTGGAGACTAAATCAAATCAGGTGTGACAGCACTCTTTGAAAATGGTCACATCGTTTTTTGTGTGCAAACATATACCTAATATTGTACACTTAACAATTTAACGTAAAACATGGCTTTTGTACCAATATAGTTCACAATACTGGGAGCGATGTTCGTTGGCTTCTGTTTATTCCGAAGAGAATGTCTGTCCAATCGAGTCACCCAGTTTAACAGCTCAATTCAAGCGCAACCGATGAGTAATGCTACTCTCGAAGTTTATTTATTTCAGGAGGCAAATTCATCATAACAACCTAATCAGGACATCGGTGACGGCTGAGGAAATCAGTCCTCATTGCAAACCAGTCAGGACCTCGGTGACGGACGGCGAAATCAGAAAAAACACTGAGGGGCACGTCGGACCAACTGGCAGGAGACGTGCAAGTGAGCGTGGGTGTCACGCCAGACCGAGAACTAACGCCTATGGAATTGGCCTTACTGGGCCACTTGGCAGCGAAGTGGCCTAAACAAGCAGACAGTGAATCAACAAATAAATAATCATATTTGGCCACTATTTCATGATATATATTTACAGACATTTTATTCGTTTGTCGAACTGGTATTTGGCAATACAGCGTGTTTGTCCGCAATCGTGTTCTTCTTGTCTCTGCGCAAGTAGACTGGGTGAAGCCGCATAGCCGGGACCCACGTCAAGCAGTCAACCGTATTAGAACGTTTGGCAATGAAAAGGCGCGTTACATCAATTTACGAAATGTCTATTTGTTTCCAATACAGCCGGACACACGTGGTTTGTCCGTCCGGTTGGACAAATGATCCAACTGGGTTACGGCAGAGTTATTTCTTCCCTGTTTAAGTTATAGGACTTTGGACAATTTGACCGACAGCTCAATCCGTCCAACGGTTGTCTGATCTTAGAAACTACACATTCCAGCATGTTACTTCATCACAGTTGCTCACACAGATGTGTTGTTACGGTACATTACTGAAGGAAATCGATATAACCATAGTCGAAACGGGTTTCTTGCGTAAGTAGGTTCGAAAGCGGATGCATACAGTACTTGTATCAAGTCACCTAATGAACTTTATTACGTTAGTTGGGAGCAAATGTTACACGAGAAGCCAGTGTTACAATGACTCATTTTGATAGTCACCACGTCTGTGATTTGTGAATCCCGGCTGTGCTGTGGCTAAAACAAACTCTATGTGTCTAATCAAGGACAAAGGTTGCAAGCTTTTAACAGATTCAGTAAACTCGGCTCGATTCCATCTTCTTCATTCACTCATTTACAGCTGTAAGATTGCACGAGGTCTCGTAGTTCATGAAGTTCTCATCGATGGTGGTGCTACTCCTGAACAAAACTGAACTGGTTATCATGCACATTCATTCAACAGCAACATCTGCTCCACACATTCAAACTACTCGCTATGCCATTGAAGCATCTATCGTAACAAAAGCGGGGGAATGGCAACTGGCATTCGTCCAGGAAGTAGCCATTGTTGGCTCTTATTCATTCTTGGTGTGCCCGAGACAGTGACATGTGGATTGTTGAAGTGAAGAGAGTAAGTTGGGGGAGAACTATGAGCATAAACAATGGATAGGACAGAAATCGTCCGAAAAAATTGTGGTTGACCAAGCCGTAATTCACTGGTTGTGTGGAACAATATACATTGTCATCCCTGAGCCTGTCCTTGTAGAAACGAACGACAGTGGTGTATCAACAGCCAAAGATGAATTAAACAAGACGTTACCCAGAACTCCGTAAAAATCCAGAGGGTTGTACACAGAGTTGTGCAACGCTGACGAACCTTAAATTTACCACACAACGATTCCACCTGGTACCTTTACACTTCGTACTGGACCTCCAAGCGGACCATGAAAATGCAAGGACCGCTTGTGGTCTTCCGTCTACGCAAATACAAACGATGTCAACCACTGTAATGCGAATGACCGGACTTATTCTACTACTATTCTACTACTTATTCTACTACTTCGGAGTAGTCAGGTGAAGGCACGAATTTAGGTATCGGAGCAACCGGCGAAAATATATTCAAAATCTGGTGCATTACAAAAATGAGCTTGGAACGGAGAGCTGTCGTTTCTCGGGGTTAGCATGATGTAAAAGTTAAACTGTCTTCCAGATAGGGTTGAAGAACGTGTCACCGTCGATATTTTGAATAAACTGAAATTGTGTTACCCACCTTATTTGTCCAAAACAACTGGTGCTGTGACCAAGTTAAAAGGTGAAGAATCCGAGGCTCCTATTCATACGAGAATGGGGAAGTCCGAAGCTACCTGAAAGAGCTGGTCGGAATCATGACCTACTGAGCGAGGCTCGCAGCCCTGCTGAGTCAATGCTAACTGCGGCGAGGAGGAGCTCCACGAAACTGGAGTAAGTCACTACAAAGAAGACATTGATCGCCTGATTCGATAACTCTGCTGACTGCCGGTAAACAGTAAGACTGTTCAGGAGCGCTCGGTTTAGCCCCATATGTGACTCTCTTGCTTCCATCTCATTACGGTGTCCCATATATCGGTAAGTTCTATTCAAGCAGTTGGATCGAGGTAAAACAATCTACACTGTAGAGAAGAACAGTATCGCTTTATACCGATGCTGTTTGGACTGTAGGGTGCCCATTTTACGTTCAAATTTCCCATGTTCAAAGTGCTCAACATTAACCCTATTATCAGTTTCCAACCTAATTTCTTCAGAACACGGATTTTGACTTACTCCTTAAGGTCAAACGTCGAAGAGGAGCTGACTTGGCTCTAAGGGAA
>LUCH01000954.1:4410-42545 GCA_013368495.1 Paragonimus heterotremus | reverse complement strand
ATTTAGCTATAACTCATATCCATTCCAAGTGGATTGATGTCTATCCCGTCAAACACTCTGACTCACAGTTTACGACAAACAAAATGCCATTTTCGTTTGCGACCGTCGAAATATCTAAAACCATTTGTATTGACAACGACATACCGGTCATTAGTGAGGAGTTGCAACAATTTCAGCGTAACGGTGACGTACAACGCATACAGTCTACACCATACCACTGTGCGTCAAATGGTATGGCTGGACGGGCAGTTCATGTAGTCAAACAGGGCCTTCTGAAACAGCGCTCTGTGGCAGTAAAAACTAAACGAGATCGGTTTTTATTTGTGTGCAGCACAACTCCAGCTGAGAGAATAGGGAAATCCCCTGTGTGGTTAATACCTGGAAAAATATTATGTGCAAGATTAGGTTTGCTTTATCTCGGTTACACTGAGACAAAATAGGATGACATGCACGCCAGATCACATGACAGGATAGAAATACATTTGAAGGAGTCGGACCCAGTCTATACCAGGTTACACTACAAGGCAAGTTTGCAACCTGCTACCGTCATCACCTCTATGGGGAATCATCCTGACTTGCAGTTGAACGATGGTCGCATTTTGCATCAACGTTCGGACAGTGTCCGATATCAAACCTCGGGTTTACTTAAACCGAATAGGTTGACAAAGAAAGCTGATATGCAAACAGAACCAGAACATTATGTTTCGACCCGAGGAACAACCACAAATACACCGGCGAAGCTTCGACAGTGACGATTAGCATCCTGCGAAAACAGTCTTCGTTTATATCCGACGTGATATTGAAAAATATTTCGTCTGTGTCAAGTTTCCTAATAGACGAATGTTATGTCTGATGGCTCAGCAGATGCACCTCGAGAACAGGGTGGAGTGACGCTGAAGGCGGCGCCAAAGGACCCTGTAAAGTTAGGATGGGCAGCCGTAAAAGAGGCATTGATCGCCGCGTTCGACGGCACTGCCGACTGTCATAAAGCAGTGTGGCCATTCAAGAGCGAGAGAAAAATGATCCCACCGTGGGATAGAAACAGTGTCGTTTTAAACATGTCGTGTGGATTGTCTGGCACGTTTTTTTTATGTTCACACGGCTGGTGGTTCTGAACGGTTAGTAGATCACAATTATTTATGGAGACGATGTGTTTGTTCGTAGCAACAACGAGAAAGAACATTAGATACATGATTCAACCGTGTTGCAGAAGACTTACCAAGCCGACCCACAGATCAACATTCCAAAGTAGCAACTGGTGAACCAAACAATGGTATGACTCTGTCACAGGCTCGGTCAGGGCCGGGTTCAATCACTGCCAAAGAAATCGATGACGATCGAAACTACTCCGGATCCAGCATCGAAGACGACGCTGTGAACGTTTATTAGTCGCGTTGGGTTCTACATCCACTTCACTGAAAACTTCAGCGACCTCGCCAGCTCATTATACGAAGTTTTGAGAAAAAATTGCGGAATTCACTGACGAGAAAAAGCCGGTCAAACGTTTGTCAAAATCTAACAACTGATGAAAAAGGAACAACTTACCTGCAAATGGTAGTGACTGGAAAGAGGTTCCTTGTCGCAACGGATGCGAGTGATGTAGAAATTGAAGCTGTACTGAGGTAGGACATTGGTCTTATTGAATATGCTAGTCGGGTATTAACTCCTGCCGAGCAATACTTTTCAAAATAAGAAAATGTGTGTTTTGGTGATGGATGTGGCCTTGGGAAAACGTAGGTCATTCTTGCTAGGCCAATGTTTCCATGCGTAAGTTAACTACAAACCTTGTGTTGTGATTTAAATCAGCAAAGGACCTCAAAATAAAACCCCATTTGCTCACTGGACCTTAATACCGTAGAAATACGATTGCACACATCGCTGCCTGGAGCAGAGAATTCTGTTCTCCATCCATTCTTCTGAGCACAACACATGGATGAGGTCTGTAAGAACATCGTTGAAATAGGAAGTATTGAACTGGTACACCATCGTAGAAAGTCACAAGCAGCACAGAGTATAGATACGATGATCCGGGAGGTGATTGTCTAACTTTCACTAAGTGAACAAACGCCGAAAGGCGAAGAACATCCGGAAGTAAGGGCTTCCACAGTGCATTGGTCGGGCTTGCGATCGAATAGTGCCAACTGCGGGGGAAAATAAACTTACCGGTAATACCGACGGTGTTGAGGGTGACAACTGTGAAGGAATGTCATCTGCCGGCTGATGCGGGATCTTGTCAAACCTACTAAATGCTAAAGAAAAGGGCCTTCTCGCAGAGAATGAAATATGCTGTAGGTAATTATATGCGGTCGTGCGATCAATGTCAGATAATGAAGGACATTAATCACTAGAACCAGTATCCCACTTAACCAATCCCAGTCACCGAAATTGGTGAATTATGACCGGTGGACGTGATGGACTCCTTTCAAGTAACCACCTCCGAAAACCGGTACACTGTTATCATGACGAACCTTTTCACAGGACGGATCGAAGCATTCGCTATACCTGATCAATGTACAGGCACTGAATGCAAGGCGGTAGTGGAACATATCGTTGTGGAACAGGGAATATCGCAAAACATATTGACTGATAAAGGTTCCTGCTTTAAAAGCGAGGTGGTCCTGACCTGTTTAGAGCGTTTAAGAAACAAGAATATTAACATAACACCCAACCACCCAGGAAAGAAAAACCTCACAGACAAACACTGATTAACAAGGAAACGAGGAAGCCCATCGTGCTTCGCCACAAGACACAGCTAATAAATCGTCGTTCCAGCGGATGTATGGACGAGTGCCCACCTGCCAGTTGATCCAAAAGTTGGCTTGTGAGTAGACAGATGTTCAGATTTCGAGAAACCAGAACCTAACAGGCGCATAAGAGTTTAGCAAGGTGCAGTCAACGGTAGTGGTATCTGGTTGATGTACTGTGGTAGGGCCTAGTTCAAAGGTTATGTACAGAGACTGGTGGGTTCCAGGTACAACGGAATCACCATTTAAGAGGTCCCTAGCAAGCTGCAAAGGACCATGTGTAGTAGTGGAATATTGCAGCCATATACGTTTGATCGGTAATAAGAAGCATTAGCATCGGGTTCACGGAAGTCAACTATGTAGGTGGTATGACACTCAGATCATAACGGAATACGTAACAAGTCTCTGCATCCTCAGTGTCGATAAGCAGATCTGTGGAAGAAGGAACAGAGCCTGTGACTGAAACAACACTTGTGGGAAAAAGGTTATAGTGAGGATGAACGTTCATACTTTACTGCTCGTGAATAGTCAGATGGAGGCGCGTGTTTACGTATCGGAATAACTCAGGAAGAATGCATGTGTAAAGTGCATACCGGCAAGAAATGTGCTTTCTACGGATGAGTTTGTTGTTGGCAAGCAGAATGTTCGTGGGTTATCATTCTGTACAATTGTGTTTGTGTTCAAGGTGGTGTTGAGTTATATACCTCCTGTGTCGACTTTTTGAATACACATTTATTGTACCACCTCTTTCTTGGTTCGCAACATTCGGACGACTGGAACATAACTGCTGCCAGAACAACCTCAGTGTGATGGATGAGCAAGTCGGAGGCTCCATTATTTCGACACTCACTGGAGTATCTCGACACGATCATGAGACACGGTCAAGGTCCGTAACGAGCAAAGTGTAGACAATACAAGTGAATGAACAAGTCAACAGTCAACAAACTCAAACCAGCGAGTGGGAAATAAACAAAAATCACGACAGATGGTGTCAGGTAAACGCATAGAAGCAGACAGAAGTGCTTACGTCGTTTATATGGAAGCTTCGCTGCGATGTGGACTGGTTGTCCGTTTCATGAACTTGAACGAGTGAGTGGCGTAGGAACGTGCAAACTGGGCAATAAAGATCTTGCTATGCTGAACCACTTTTCTCTGCATTAACACTTCGGATACGAGAGAGGTTCTGAGATGTAAGGTCGAGGATAACGCAAACCCTAATTACTCGACATTAGAAAATTCCCACACTATAAATATCGCAAAGTAAATGTTCTCTGATATACAACTCGAGATCTGACTTCGATAACCAAAACTTCTTTGTAACTGAATATTTGGGGGTAACTCGTGGGACAGTTTTATCAATGATTAGTCTGCAAACGTCTAGCACACAATCAATGGTCTTTGACCGAAATGTCTTACCGACAACGTGTGTATAAACTATGTAATAATCCGTGAGAATGCACAGTCCATCGGAATACTCGTGATACCGTATGGTGAGTGAGAACTCAACTCAAACTTGTTGTGTAAACGAATAATAACTTACTAACAAAACTACACATCTTACAGTCAAATGGACTACATGTATGGAAAACAGGCATGCAATGTGCTGCTCTGTTGTTGGTGCTCGTTTGATTTTCGATTGGTTAAATCGCGTGTATATATTTCCAGGCATTTAGCTTATGCTTTATCGTGTTGTCGAAGTGTGTGGGAGCTTTGTTTAAACATCTACTTCGAAAGAATCCCGTCTTCCTGTATCTCCAATCTGCATAATTATTTTACAAGTACGACGGATGACCAAAGCTACAACGTCTGGCTTGGCTGTTACAATAATCGACAGCAACGAACGTAATTACATGAAGCCGCGCAGAAACATCTGAGTTCATCCAGTCAAGGGGTAGACTATTTATGGAAAAGAGGCTTGTCACGTATTACAACTGTACCAACGACAAGAAGCGTTCAGTGATATATGAAGGGAAGCATAGACAAATCTAAAACACTAGCTTCACGACCGATATAACGACAGAAGAAGAGGATTGGGCGAAACGATTTAACGCTGGATAGGTGCACCCACTCGATGGGCTGATGACGTGGTGGTCAGGTCATCGACGATCGGGGGCTCACATTTCCGGGAGGACTTCATGTCATTACATTTGCTATGGCCGGAAATTCACTTTTATTGATTTTGGCCAGAACCAACGATATGCTTTTCGCTACATTTTTGATACTTTTCAGGGTAATCCAGTTAGGCAGCATTACCACAGTCCTGTGAAATATTGAATGACAGTTCCTCAGTGAGATGTCAGCCGGTGAAAAGTACTCACATATAGTTACGTCCACAGCTGGTGTTTTTAACACAGATGAACGAAACACCTTACCGAACGTAGTCAAACATCTACTCTTGCCTGTCCTAATTGTAAACATGTTTCATTGGAACTACCACATCGTCATTATTCGGAGTGAAAACATGGTTGTTAGGCCTCTTTTTGGGAGAAATCAGGAGATCCTGTGGCATTATCATCAATGAACAATTGTTAAGCTGGCGCTGACTTCAAAGAAACAGAAATATCTACTCCATTTGCTGAGTCCCACTCGATAAGTATCACAGACAAGTGAATCACACAGTTGTGTATCCTGGAGCCGGAACATGGCTTACCAGTAGGTTTTAACAAAGCAGTTAGAAGACAAACACTGGTAGATGCTAGCATTTTGTATTGGCTCATCGGTACCAAATTACCAATACCACGAGATACTTTCAATTTAATTTCTGCAGTAGTTTGAAAGATGTGAACAAAGAAACCAACGATAACAAAAACGTTCAATCAGTGTAATCTGATTGATGGTGGCGTACTATGAGTGTCAGCTGGCCACAACGTGGACTTGACTTCAGCCTTCACCATCACAGTGCGCCATCACAACCCGTGGTTGTTAAAATTTGCTGGAGCCGTCGCGATAAGCTGGTTCCAATCTGTGTTGTGTGTACACAAGCAATTATTTGTGAACCTGAGGTTGCGACGGCCCTAAGTCACAACGAGCGCCACTCAGAACACACAGATTGAACGTTTTTGTTATTGTTGTTTTCTCTGTTCATACCTTCCCAAGTACCGCAGAAGTTAACTTGAAAGCGACGTAACGCGCCTTTCTTCTGCTATGCGGCTTTACCCAATCTACTTGCGCGGAGTCAAGACGAGCACGACTACGGGAAACCACGTTGTATTGCGGACTTCAAGTTCGACAAATGAATGAAACGTCTGTAAACATATAGCATGAAATAGTTGCCAAATATGGCCATTTGCTCCTTGAACCACTGTCCGCTTGCTTAGGCCGCTTTGCGACTAAGTGGCCAATGACCAACTCCATAGCCGTTGCGTTCTGGTTGGTTCGTCGGACTAGCGCGACACCTACGCTCACTTTCACGCCTCCTACTGGTTGGTCCGACGTGCACACCAGTGTTTTGTTAATGACTGATTTCGTCAGCCGTCATTGATGACCTGATTAGATTGTTTTGATGGATTCGTCTCCTAACAAAAAGTATCTCGTGTTATTAGTTATTTGGTACCGACAAGCCAATAAGAAATGCATCTACCGGTGTTCACCTTCTGTTTTGTTCACATTACTTGAGGAATATAACTCAGTTAATCGATACCCTTTCTTGCTACAATGCACAAAAACCAGGGCTCTTTGCAAAAAGTGCACATCCAACCATTGCCAAATAGTGACGTTATTCATAGAGTCCACGGTTCTGGTTCGCAAACTACTACGGTAGTTACCGTCATGTTTCATCTCAGCATCCAAGACAGAGAGTTTACTGCTAGGTCATTTGTAAATACGCTTCCTACTGAAATCACACCTGTCTGTAAGATAGCGTTGGCTGACTCTAACACCAGTTGATGCCTAATTATCAGAAACTGTCGATTTCTTACGCTCTTTGTGGCCAGACATTTTGATAGTTGATTCAGTGGGCGTTGTTCAGCTACCGCCCTTGTATGCATCGAATTGACTCATTCGTTTTAAGTCATCCAGACACACAGAATGAGTTCAACGGAGAGCTAATAATAAATCATCAACCGTCAGTCAGCCTGTGCTGCAGCACATGCGGGGACAGTCTATTCGTGGTATGCGCAACAGGCCGCTTGTTCTTAAGAACTTATCGCTGAGTTCCACCAAAAGTCATCTTGAACACCCTGGGTACCTTTTCCCGTTGAGACCAAAGCGCAATTTGTAAAAAGATTCGTGTATTTCAATGAGTGGACTAAGAGAAACACCAGTTACCGTATGAACAAACGAAAAATGGACCTGAACGTGAGCCAACACACGCATCGATCGTCTTGACCAAACTACCATATTATGACATGATGTACACCAACGTTAATAGTGTACATCGAAAAAAAAGGACGCGCTTGCTGAAAGTGACGCCAGCAAGAGCAGATGCTAGAACAGACTATTAGAAATGTGTATATGTATAAGACGTGTCAACAACGAAACTGGCACTGTACTGCTGACAACCGATGAGGAAATGCGTCCGTCATGCAGAATAGCGTTAGCATTCGTTGTACCTCCTCACATATCTCATAGCGATATCTGGCAATGAACAACATGGCAGACAAAGCTTCCTTTGTGGTCACGACGATGTGATATGTCGAATAGACCAGTAGGAAGTGACACATACCCACCGATTTGGTAACAACGATTGGTCGAGTGGACGTGATATGAACGCACACAGAACTGTTATTGAGACGTTCGTATTTCTCTCAACCACTTGCCGAGGGTTGGATTACAAAGTTGGTTGTTTCACATGTCGTGAGAGTTTTAGCCATAATAAAGCGGTTTTGTTGCAGAGGTCCGGTTAGATAACTAATATTCTGTTACTGGGGTTTGACCGTACAACTAGTCTGCAGTGAACTTTGACCAAAATCCTCTCGCGTGACAAAACGTTAATGGACGATAACATATCCCATACATGACCTGGATTTCGGGTGGATCTGACTGACTCCGTAATCTACTTCTCTCGCAATTGATCGACTGTCTATTCTTGAGGTGTTTCCATATTGTGCTTGAGTCTGGTTAATTTATAATAACCCAAACGACTATCGAAAAACACTGAAGGAAATTCAGTCTCACTCTGTTGGGTCGTCCGGAGTTGTGCGTTCAAAACCAGTTCACTCACACACTGACCGAGCACATACCGATTGTCTCATAATTGTACAACTAAATGGCCAGCCCATGGGGTTCACCTCGTCACAGGCCTCCTAATCGAGTCGGGTTAATAAACAGCATCTTCATATTGCTGTAAACATTGACAGGATAGCAGGCAGTGGTCCAGTATATAATATTGGATAAAATCGATTGACCTCATCGTCCCAGTGGTCCACGACTGGACTCAACCTGCTTTTCTATCTTCTTATACCCAATAACAGAGCTGCCCAATAGGAGTGAACCCAGTTGGGTCACCGTTGTCTTGCAACCCATTGTTATGACCGCTGAAGACGCTAGGCCTGAGAACCCGGTTGCGTCTCAAACTCCCGTATAAGTCACGTCAAAAATCAAATCACAAATGCGTACACTCATTTGCACGTCAGACATGCATTCACATATATCATTGTCATTCGCCTTGGTGGAACTTCTGCCATAGCGCGTACACACTATTCCGATAGTCTTGCCGGTCGTCTTCCTGGCATTCGGAGCTTGCTCTTTTGTTCCTGAATGTTGCCTGTGGGTAATATATTATTCGTGAGTATTATACTATTCACAACGAAACTGTCTGTCACACAACACTATTTTCCTGACCTGTTGTGTTGAAAATCTGGAGTAAGTAACCTATAGCTCGCCTCGTCAATGAGAGTCATACACATGTTATCCCGACTTGCTGTGAAGGTGATACTTTTATTAACTTGAGAAGTAATTGTGTTCATTAAAGACATACTTTGTTTACTGGCAATTCAGCCTACTAAGCATAAACCATTGAATACGAAAAATAAACTTGTAGTATTTTAAGCAGTGAGTATCAAAGATGTATGGATTAAAAACCAGCCTGTCTATTAGAAATTTGTGTATGAATGTTGCAACCGAATTTCAAAAGAAAGTACGACATGTACACATTGTAAGGCAAAGTGAAAACTAGCAAGCCGGTACAAAGTGATCTTGTATCTTGTAAAAGAACGTATTGCTGTGTTGTTAACGTCATTCTGATTTCCGTGTGTGTATAAGTCGTGTGCATGCACTACTGGGCTACTGGCTCATGGTTGTTCATGTTGTCTTCTTTTACAGGACGATCGCTTGAACCCCTACTTCGGAAGAACGCTGTCCTTTGGTGTCAACACACTGCCTATAGTTGCTCTATGGATGTAACGGGTAATCAAGCAAAAACGGCCGGCTTTTGTGTTAAAATGTATACATAACACGGGCAAGTACTATTGTTCATATCATTACCAAATATAGGTCTGACACGACACAAACACATTCACCTGGCAGCCTAACACTTTGAATGTACTCGATTATATGATTGCTTAACTCTACTCTGTGGGCGCAGAGTTTACGAGTCACGGATTTGTATGTGGATTACGTCAGAACGTTAAACGTGCCTTGTTTGTAGTTGTGTTACAAAAACGAAACTGCACGGTTGCACACAAAACGACTTAAAAGTGATCCGTTAGCTATTATGTATAATCGAATTAACATGAAAACTATGGCAATGTAATTAACGTTGTGGTTATACGTTAAAAATGTGAAATACCTAAACGAGAGTGGATTTCACGTCTGAAATCTATAAAGTTACGGAAACTGAGAATTACCCATCAAATATTCACAAATATCCAGCAGGTCATTTCTGACTCTTTTCAACTTCTAATCTATTCCTGGTTCAAAGTACAAACTAGGCTGAATCGTGATTAATATTCAACTAAACCCACGATAAGCACATTTATTTTTGAGCACATATAGTCGGTGGCCAAAGTCTGATCAACAAGACAACGACCTTTATGAGAATTTGTGAATTGCAAGCATTTACCAGGACATCAAACGACGGTGCAAAACTGAGACTGTCCTTTGATCAGTACGGGTCCGGATCTGGATGTATTAAAACATCTGACTGTCAGTGTTTGCTTACCCCGTGGGTTTATCTAAGCATGCCATCCACGATCCAGTTTGATCCGTACTTTGAACCTTCTTGCTTATCTTGTTGATTTTTGTGCTTGAGAAACGAGCTAATATCTTAATTTTTGTAATCCAACTATTCTATCCACTTAGATCGAGGGATTCTATGCTTCAAATCTAGAACAGTTCACAATCCTAAATTTTCTCTTACGATCGACAGGCGACTAATGCTGTTAAAACAGGGCACAATTTACTACACTCATGCCGAAGAGTCGACAAGGTTACTAAATGTTTGACCACATTAGTTTCGGCTCTTAATTTATACCTCACATTTAACCTAAATTTTTGATAACCCGCATTCGTGTGATGCTTTATTGCTCGAACCCAGTACGCCTGATCATTACAGTAAGCAGTATTACTGGTTAGACGTGAAACACCACGATTGTGTGATAAGTAAATTTATTATACTTATGTATTGCCATCCTACATGAAAAAATGGTGGTACCGGTACACTTTCGGTATTGCCCGGCAATAGGCGTATTTCTTGCATGAAATGCAATCGTTTTTTCAGTATATAATGAAGAACGAGGTGCACTGATAAGTTGATACTGGCTGCTTCGTTTGAAATGTAACCATAGCTTTGGTGTGATTGCTCGCGATCCGTGCAAGGAATAGACATTACTGTGGTGATACAAGGCGAGAAAGCAGGTATAAGTTCAATACATAAACGTAGGATACTCTCACTAACCAAAGTTGTCGTCCAGTTAACGACAGACTGTAAAAAAGTGGCGTCTCGGGTCAGAAACACTGCAGCCGCGTGTGCAGTCTACCTCGTTCTGCGCAAATCGCTGACGAGATTCCACCGCTTAACATACCAAGGTCACTGGTCTGCATCATCATGCCAAGTGATATGCCGTGATTGCATATTTTCAAGATCAACAGTCTTGGTAAATGTTCCTTATAGACGATGTTATCTAAAGGACGAATTACTGTTACATAATTTGCCTGTCTGTTAAGAAAAAAATACACGAAAATCGTTTTCGCCCGTTGAACTGCTTTCCACAGTGGAATATATTTATGTTACTCGTGGCGTTTGATTGCATGACGCTTTGTCTGCATGAAATTATTATCTCGTCGGTCAAACGTAGGCTCCACCGAATATATACAGTAAGCCCATTTGGATGACGGTGAGATTAAGTGAGAACGGAAACACCGATAATATGTCCGATCAGTTGGCTGGATTTGAGTCAGAGCATATGTAAAGAACCAGCGATTTGATGTAGGCATTGCAAGGTTAACGGGCCGAAAAAACGGACGTATCGGGTGCTAGGAAAACATCATAGTTAGTTACTAACCCGTGAGTTAGTATACCCTAGTTAAAACATTACGTAAAATATGAACTCGACATAGAAATTGTTCGACACCGAACATTTATTGACCGGTAGCCGCCCGAATGGCTGCTGAATTCAGCAAACGTCAAAAACTGGTATGAGAAGATTACCATAGATGCAGTTGTTTCATTGGCAAGCTATCTAAAAATACCGGAATAACAATGACCAGTACCTCCACCGCTATGAAAATGGTCAAGTTGTGCCGTTGAGTTATTAGGAAAAGGGCAAGCATTCGCTGCGTGCAATTAGGTGCATGGCTGAAGACGGTGGCATTGAGTTCGTATCAGGCCTCCAATAGCAGGTGTACACAAAATCGTGCATACAGAACAGATAAACGAGAAAACATGACTGTAGGCGAGACCATTAGAGAAGCCACACAATCGCTGGTCACTACGAACTCTTCGTAGATTTTGTCAAAGCAATTGATTTGCTGAGCCATAAAACATTGTGGATGGTGCTTAATAAGTTTATATGTCCAGGAAAGCTCGTCCGTTCAATTGAAATGCTGTCTGTGGATGCGAAGGCGAAAGTGCAGTCGTGTGGATTGACCTCCGGTAAATCTAGCACTATCACTGACGTGTAGCAGAGTTATGACCTAACCTCAAATCTATTTCTTTTATATTTGATGGCAGTTCTCAGAGTTGTTCTTCAAAAATGGAGGGAAAATGTGGACGTTGCAAACCCTACGGATGGCCGCTTAGTACTCTATGTTTCGGCGTCCCAAGTCATCTGCGTAATTCGACAATATTGTCATTTGCAAATGATAGTGTTGGTATTTACATACAGATTACGGTTGGTCAGGACTTTCGTGTCAACGACATACAAATTTAGTTTGGATAAACGTGTAGGCGAGGCAGTGTCTTTCTGCCGGTTTTCTCCAGGTGGAGATGCTGTGCTTGTGCCTGAAGTTTATATCGACAGAGTCATTGTTGATAGCCTCATAAACTTCCACTGCTACTTGGATAGCATTATGTCTGGGGCTGCTACAAGTTATATGATTGTGTGGTGAAGGCCAGCGCTGCTTTTGGATGTCATGAAAGACGTACCTAAAAGAACCACATCCGTTGGATGAAAATAAACTCGTATATCTACCGCTCAATGATGCTATCTACGCTGCTGTATGACAATGAAATTTATACATTACATCAATCAAATGTAATGTACCTGAACCGTTCTCGCCTTCAGTATCTATGACGCATTTTGAATATTCGGTAGTTGGACATGCTTCCGAACAGTGAGGTATTTCGGCGGGCGGAAACATACGGAAATGAAGTCATACTGATAGCCAGTCATTTTCGTCGGTTAAGACATGTTCGTACAACTGATGACAGAGGGGTTTCAAAGCACTTAGTGTACATGCAAGTGAAGGCGAGTAAGCGAAATCCTGGTGGCAAGAACCTGCGACACTGTGATGGTATCCAAATAGATTCTTCGTGTCGCAATGTCCAGTTCATTTTTGGGGAACACAGACTTAACCGGACGGTCTGCAAGAATATGACCCGGACGGGAGTCCGAGTGCCTACTGGGCAACAGTTGCGCTGCAGTTAATTCAAGCGCGACGTATGCAGTGGAACCATAAGTGCCATAGGTCGTGATGATTGGCTAAATGGTGTTGCGGTAAGTGCGGTCGCGAATAAATGGGCGTATAGATTATCAGAGTATTTATAGTACACTGTAGTGAAAATCTACTCGACTCATCCATTATCCAAACCCCGACACAACAGAAGATCTACCAGGAGGCCAATCCAAACATCGCGTTGAAGATATTACATCAGGATTAGACAAACAGTCTTCAACGTTACGCCTTGCGTTGTTCCCTATTGTCTTTGTTCTGCATTACACCAATTAACTTATAGTTTGTGACTGTATGTGACAGTACGATAAACCAGCGAAGGTGGTTTCTTCACTACTGCTCTACATATATAAATTCGGCTTCTTGTCTTATGAATAGAAACTGCTTACTGCAACTAATACGAGATCTTCTTTTTATTGTTTACGTAGGAGGTTTCAATCCGAGTACGATTTCTAGGGCTATTCGAAGTCCCTAATTCCAAATACTACATAAACCGTCAGAACAGAGACGACGATTACTTTAAACACAAGTAAGTTGCATTCGTAATGTCCAATTTTTCGTTCCTATCGCTCAACAACCGCCGTCACTTGTTGAGTCATCCGCTGTCGTTTCCAGAAACACTGGCGATGATGGCCTACTACATTTCCGTCTTCTCAGATTTGTTGACGCATTGTATATTGAATGTCTTGTCTAGTTTTCGGTCTCATTTCCCGCGGCGGAAGAATTGTTCGTTTGGAAAATCCACACATGGGCTATATGTTTCAACATCATAACAAACAAAAAGACTCAAATGTACATAACATTGATCCAAGGATGCTACATTTGTCAATGCCAACTTCATGTGCAAATAACACCATTTCCTGCCAGACAACACCTCAGTGTTCCTTTTTGTATTCCCCCCCACCCCCCGGATACTTCTATACCCAGATATGCGTCTGTACCTGAGAACTGACGAGTAATGTGAGTAGCAATGTGATCGTTCATTCTCACTACACCAGCTTATCATCCGGCTACCTAGCACTAGCCGGCTGGATCAAAATGACGTCCATTCATAAGCCTACCTGTTTTATTCCTTTGGGCTTACATTGGATACGTGGTATGTGAGCATATCCACTAGTGATGCAGCTTAAGCAACTTATGGCGAGTGTTGTGCGCTGGTGTCCTATTTCTTTGGCCACTGTGACAGGCTAGCTCACTACGGATACCAACCGTACGCTGTCCACCCGAACGCTGACCGGCTGTTTGCCCTGCCATTTGTGTGCGTGTAATTGTTACTTTCCTACTGACTTTCGTGACTACTCCATGCGACCGAATGGAGTCCCTTAAACCAAGATTTTCGGACTCGTTCTACGGTGGCATCAGTTTTGGAGAGGCAACAATCAGAGAAAATTCACTATGTCACCACTCCATGTGCTTGTGGGATATAACAATTCTGTTTTGCCGACGAGCTAAACTACCTACATTTCTTATGGTAAATGTTTACTGAAACGAACCGGTTGTCCAACCAAAAACTTACTAAGTAAACACGTGAGTCAATGGCTGGGTCTTACGAATTAACAGTGCCTGTTTGAACTTGTCGAAACAAAAAAGGAATGTGTTTATATATCGAAGTGCGTGCAAAAAAACTGGGCAATTGTGCAGAGAAAGAAAATTACACGGATAGTTTCTGTGTCCTGATGAAGGTTAGCTCAGGTCTCATACCAGAACTTGAAAGTTTGTTGACACATCTTGGAAGGGTGAATGAAATTCTGTCCGTAGACATGTGTCAAAACTGAGAAGGCATTTCGTGGACAGGGAATTCTAAGACCCATGAATTTACAAGTTGTCAGTGGGAACACTGACTGCATTGGATAGGACTGGATCAGCCCCTTGTCTGTGTCAATCAACTCTTCCAAAAGTCCAATTTGAGTGACACTCGGTTCACCTGAATGCACTATGAGATGTGCCTGAACAATAAACAAATCTAAGTAGGTTGAACGGTCAGATACTAATCGTGCTAGAGGGGTACAGAAGGCACAAGAGTCGCGTTGCACGTGTACGGGGATTCCATCACAATTCGGTCGTATAGCATGGTCGTTGACGCAATAATCACCGGAACGTCTGATCAGTTGAATCTGAAAGGAGAGAATACGAACGGTTCGAACCGAATATACATCTAATCATCTCTCAAAGCAAAGTTAATAAACGAATGGCAAAATCTTGTGTTTTAAGCGCAGCAGTGACAGCATAGTTCATAAAATCTTCGTCTGTATTAGACAGAAAACAATCGGTATGAAATCATTACAGTAAATTATCAGATGTTTCCATAAACGGCCTGTGAAAGTGTCTGTGTGTGGAAGGTCGGCAATACTTGTGACAATGCATATGTCAACTACATATTCTTAGTTTCACGCCAACCAACACACTCACGTCGACAAGCTGACCACTTGTGATCAGCTTGTCTCCTCCCCTCCAATGTCCAATCGCGCCAACGTGATGTCATTTATTAAAAAATAAGAATCTGGTTGTGCCCCAGTTCGGAGTTGGTCGCCATCAAAGAGGATCGCATAGCATGGATTTTCAGTGACCGATACTGAAAATATCCATTGAGCTCACATCATATCACCATATCATACCAGATCAAAAAACTGTATATGTAGACAATCATACACCCAAGAACCCCACTTATAAGGACATCTTCAAGTTGACTGAATAAACGATAGGTGGTTGGCACTCCGAAAAGATTATTCGTTATGTTTATAGGCATATTGTTCTTTCCTGATACAATGTCGCTGAATTAAATCTATTTTGATCATTTTATAATCTAAATGTTTGAGCTGATGGGACAAACTGATAATCACATGCACTGTGGCTAACGCGACGACCGGAAGACAGGTCACATTCCCAGTTGGTTTTTGATCTTTGACACAATTACGATGACCGTACATAAAATGGCTAATATGAACACTTGTGTGAGAAAAACATCGAGAAACAAAGCACACTGTTTAACTTAGACAGAGATATGGGGAATAACTGGACTGTTAGCATGCAATATGGCTACCTGACAGATTACAACATATACGGTGAAGCCGGTTTTTAATAGTTAAAACACATTTTTGAACAAGATAACTGTGATAATCTTAGTTTTCAAGAAAACCGTTTACATACCAGAACGCGCTATAGTTTCGGATCCACCAATCATAACTGCGCGGCTACAATTAATCATGGATGTCCTGATTGCTCTGGTGTTGCTGATCCACAAACTGCCAAACAAGATTCACACAGCTGAATAACATAACGTGATTAGTGCAGCACTATTTGAAATTGTCCAATCAATTACTTGAGGTATTGCCATCTATAAAGCACTTGCGACTCAGAATAAATTCGTAATTGTATCCACCACCTCCTTTCTTCTGTCTATTGCGTTGAGGCTAACATTGGACTGGAGTTAGTTCACTATCGGTTACTAATCGCACAAATACGATTACCACAATAACTTGTTGGTGATTATATAATGCAGATATTATTTGTGGTGCGATGATCACATCATGCAGACCGAACCACACACGCGCTCGACAAGCTGTTGATGTAGATTAACTTTATGTGTGGTATCCCAGACCTAAAGTGGTTACTGATTAAAAGAGAGGGAGTGAATATTATGGAAAGCCTAAAATATAAAAACCACAATGACAACATAGTTTTCTAGGAGTTGCTTTATACCTGTGATAATATTTTGTTGTCGCTAACGCAGTGCTTAACACAGCTCCATCGACGTGCATTCAGACTACCTATACGGCACCATGTTAGACTCCGATTACTAAAATGAGGCCAATAGATTGCACTGGTACTGCTTCACTTTCCACGGGTGGCTAGCATGACTGCGGTTTTCTCACAAAGTTATTGTTGTGATCATAGAAGACACTTGGTCCCGGAAGTTGTTTATTACAAGAAAGCCATCACATGGTCTGTAAAAACATAGAGCAACGAACGCAAACACTATTTTGTATTACTGACGTGTGTATGCATCCGTTGGGCAACACAACATCGTTATTTGCCTTGGTGACACGTACAACATTATGCATACACACGTTGTCAATAGTCGTTCCTGGTTCCTCGTCCTCTTGGCGTTTAGAGTGGCCATTTTAGTTCCCAAGCGTACGGGCTGTGCTATACCACTCACGAACGAGGGTGCACGTTAGACAACAGTATATTATTGGCTAACCGTTTGTTCATACCACTTGATGCTTCAGCACAGCGGTTTAAACTGCATTTGAAAAACAGTCTAACAATTGAGACAAAAGCATTGTTCCATGGTCAGTCATGTTCGTGTGTCGCTGTAATGGGTCGAAAGGTTTATTGCGTTAATGGTCAGCTGCAACCATATTTTGGCACCGAGTTGAAACAATGAAAGTAGACTGTTGTTAAGCTACGAACAGAGGATTTGCGACATCGTGTAGTTGTAACCTTGAAGTTTCCGCAGTGCAGTGATGCGATGAACAGGAGTGGCGATAGCGGATTCTGGGACAGCCGTTTGCAGACAACAGCGTGTTATAATCGTGTGCCCGCTGATCAGAACGAGATGACTGTATCACTTCAGGAATGTTCTTATTAGCGTGTCATTTTTCCGACAACTGTGACACTTGTCAGCAACTGATCTCCAAATAAGACCAGTTCAATCCACTGGAACCACGACTGCTCATAGGTGACCGTATGGTGCAGGAGGTCGCTTGTAATGGACTATCGTACAAACTCACATCATGATTTTAATATGCTGAGGTTCGATGTGACTTGGCGGAAAAGTCAACTTTTACAGTGAAAGCTGCGGTAGAAATGACTGCACGCGAGTAAAGGGAATTCGCAGTGCTGCTGTGTTGGCTTCTATAACTATATCAAGTAGTGATCATTTGTCGCGAACGGCACGTCTAACAATTCACCTGCAACCACGACGACCTACGTTATGCACAGTAGCGCGCACTAACCAGGTCATTCCGGTTGGTCGAGGCCAGTGTCATCAACGCTCGCTCTGTGAGTAGCAGTACAACTAAAAACCACAATAAAGCACACATATATTAAATGGACCGTACACAACGGCCAACAGATCCTGAACTGTCTTTAGTTGAATGAAAGTATCGATCCCCAACGAACATGAAAGGCACTTATGCTTACTGCCCGGTGGGGTCAGCTTGTATGCCGACACAATTCGTGCACAAGACAGGCTGTATCTTACAAGATGATACAGAGTTGAGAAGGCCATGAGAAGCGAAACAAAGGGGTGCACATTGTTACCGTGAATCGATCAAGGCTTACTGACTTGACCAAGATGATTCCAGTGTTTGTATGTATTTGGGGACTGTCAATGATGAGAAGGTTAGGTAAATCAGTTGACGTATGGTTCATACAACAGTAGAATGCTAAAAATGACACTAACCGCGTTCTTAATGAGAAGCGTTATTGGTTATTAAGAGAAGAATGGACAATAGATGCCTTCTCTGTCAGTTATCGGTCGTACTAATGTAGTGAGGAGGAGAGACCGTACAATACTACTCACACCACGGCTATTCGGTAGTGGGGAAACAGCATAGATTTTGACACTGAAGTAGCCGCACGAAAAATACACGAAGAAATATCAGAGTGCAACATCACATGAAATGGTTCTTGGTACATAAAGGAACTGACCATTGGCGTCTTTAGCAGTTGTGACGGTCAGGGCCCAGTACCGTATGCAAATGAGTGTTTTTGTTTGTTGTCATGTTGAAACGCTAACCCATTTGTTGCTACCCTGAATAAATAACCTTTGCGCCATCGGCGTTCTTAATTCACAACACTAATTCAAACGGTTAACAAATCACGACGTTTTCTGTTGAGTAGAAGCTAATGTGAGCATGGTGCGTAAAACTGTAACATTTTATGCGGTCCTCCAATTTCCACTCCAAAATCAATGAGCTTTTATGGCCGACTCAAGTGCTTACACTTGATATGCTCCTCTATTCCTCTGAGCCGTTTGGCCTAAACTGGCCTGACTGATTACCAGTCTCTTGCCAACATCCTGTGCCTTTGGTCTTTTTGGCTGGCTTTCTGGCCAGGTTCTGCTTACACTTATAATTGCCCTCAATGACGAAATCTTTTGATCACCCAGATGGCAATTGTTTAGCCATTAGCGGGCAATTTATCTCTGATTGTACTTGCCTGCCTTGAACTTGTTTCATCCGTCGGACAAATTTTGCCAGTTGATCGTCAACACTCATCGCTGTTGCTGCATTTACCTGTAGTAATCCCCGTTATTTATGTTTCTGTCGCACGCACTTCACATAATAGTACTGACTGTGTTAACAGTATCACATAAGTATGGATCTAACTTAGTTTGAGGCTAAACGCCCGTTTAAGCTACGCGTTACACATAGCACGGTGAAGGAATATTGAACCTACCTCAGCAGACGTGATCGATGTCTACGTTCTAGAATAGGAGAAAAAGACCTAACGCATGGAAGACATATATATATATATATATATATATATATATATATATATATAATGAAATCCAGTGCTTTCTTCCGAAGTGAATTAGTTGAAGGGTTTATCCGAATACGAAGGTTGCGACTAAATGCGTATTGTGTTCAATTTGAAGTAACCCCATACTGCGGAAGTCACTCAACACCCAAGATTGCCACATGTCCGGATATATGGTTGTATGACTGTTTTTTATGTACGATGCCCTGGACATGCAGCGATACAGTGTTTTGTAATCATTGTTAGTGCTCGACTCAACCTGATCCTCCAAATTTACCAGAACTTTCACCTAGCTCAAAATCCGGACACTTGTTGTCATTCTCGTCAACTGATTTTGATACTGAATGAAAAAGGCATAATTTCAACGACATTTTTATCAAGTGTGAGTTCAGATAGAGGCAAACTAATTAGAATTGACTACAGTGAACCCATCCCTAGGTGCTACATTTCCGAATATCTGTGTTTGCATGATTACTGGATGTTTGTCAGACTTTCAGAGGTGCATTGTGAATAAGTATAGCCACTGATGGTCATATCAACCTAATAGTTGAAGCCACGGAAATAGCATAGTGACATTCACGATTGCATGGGAAGCAATTGACTTCCTAGTGCTGTTTTACAAGCACACTAAGATTATAGATACACGTGTCAAACATGCCCACAGGAGCTACCCACAAGGTCAAGAATATATTCATATGTGTAGAACTTAGAAACGTCAGCAAAATGTAGCAGACGATAAGAGGAACCGACTGCCTTTTCATACACAATTCAGTATTTCTACCATGTCCAACCTTTGTGCCGTGATTCTACAAATCTTTTAGCATACTGATCAACATGTTATTGATCGTTCAGGATTTTGTACGACCAACGTATGCTCTCAACGCACAACCTAAACGTCATACCAACGCATTGCAAAAACTAAATTGCCTAGATTATTATCTCTTACCTGACTACCGTTAAGCTCTCTCCAGTCCACTGACAAACTGCGAATGAAATCCGCTTGAGATCCAAGAACGTATAGATCCACATCATGGTCATATGGAATGAAATCCTCGTCTCTGAAAAACAACACACAAGTAAACCACTACAAATCTAATTGGAAAAGTCAAAAAATCCCACCCAGACATTAATGTGTATTCAAATTGGGTCCGTGCTCGTTGCTCTCATTAGGTCGCACAATTCGGGAGCTGCTCGCTTTTCTTGAAAAAAAATATTGCGGGTCTGACACGAACGCACACTTGAAAACCCCATGCGGCTGCTACGCGATACCACGACCACTGAACAGACTAAATTACCGTTCGCCTAGGATACAGCTAACCCATAAAAGAGCCTACGGCAGTCCGTATCGATTCACGTGATGCGCCAGCAAATAGGCCTACACAACGTGAGTTTCAACTGATTGCTCGTGGCTGAGCATTGATCGATTGATCAACCGCAGAATATCAATGAGAGTCAGTCGAGTAAGTCTGACATCTAGATCACCGAGTGACAACTGTATGCGCCTGGGGTATGCCAGCGTGGGGTCTGATAAAAGCGAACTCCTGATTTGTCCAAGAACGCAGACGGCGCCGAAGCGGATCAAGGGATTTTCGACAGCTGTGTCGTAATCACAACTAAGACGTTGAAGAGGCATGAAATTACCGTGTTAACATTGGACTGGAAAACGGCTTCTTAGACTGATAGTCAGGTTCGTCTGTGGGATGATATTGCTCTTCCCAATATTTAGGCGGCAGTGCACGCAAATTCACAATCTTTCAGTTTCGTTATGTGAGACTATTACAAACGTGACACAGACTACTCAGTTCGTCTGGTGAATCCCTTGCATTGAGTGATGAGCCAACGCTTGAATAACCAGAATGCAAAGTACAGATAAAAACCTTGAAAGTGAGTAAATGACGAATGAATATCCCAACATTTAGACGAATATTACTACTGCATCAAACGGCCTGTTCCATTGCAACTCGACTAAGCATTATCAGATTGTTGTATAATCACTCAGACGGAAACAACATAAATGTCGAGCTTTGACCAAAACGTATCCTCTTTACCGTTACATCCCGTAGCAAAATGTCCGTCTGTCTATAGATACCAGCGATTATCACAACGAAAGGTCGAACGCCAATGAGATACTGAGTTTCGTCTCAACTATGACGAATATACAAGGGAAAAACTGCCGGGGCAACCTGAGATGGCCGCTCCGAGTTGATATGGCACCTTCCACCTGATATGTCGAACGAACGTGAACTGCTCGCACAGTTGTCGGGTTTTTTTTGGTAACCGGATAAGAATCACTACCTGAGCGACATTACAGCTGTCAAATCGCTTTCATTTGGACATGAAATAGTTGTCATGTGGTCAGTCCCCATGGTTGCTACCTCAACGTCAAGTCACGAAGGCGTGAACCACCTGATTTGGAAACAGGGAAGGTTATGATATTCCAAAGGAAGCCCTTACGTTTACGAGAAATTTTCAAATGTCTCCGAAGATCTAGAGATCCTGAAATACGTAACTTGAAATTGCCAAAGAAGTTGAAGAGGTCAGACACAAAACGAATAGTGTTGTTACATGCCAGCTGAACAAGAAGTGATTCTGATATCAGATAGAGGCTTAACCTGTTTGTTTCGACAAAGAGTACGCAAAAATTGCTAGAAGAATCTGTGGTTGGAATGTAGTTACAGGAATGCAATCACTTCCCCTAGCTAGCAGTAAGCAAGGTAGCTCCCATCAGGTTTCTTGAACCGATCGATGACTTTTTATCTGCTTGAGCGGTGGGTTTGATGCATGAAGTTGCTGATGGCATTATACTTGGGGTGACCAAGTAAGTTTAAATCGACAGGCTAATGAAAAGCACTTGTTGATCATATGGGGAATGTCTCCAGCTCTCGGTGTATGCAAAACGTTCGAAGTGGAAAGCAGTCAGTTCAGAATTTAGAACATTTCATACTACCTTTCATCCTTTCGACCTGGGTAATGGACCGCATTTTTCTCATAGATACCTTAATAAGTACATTGTGTATCACAAGAAAGAAATTACTTCACAGATGGCTACTTAAGAACAGGGTGTGTTCTGACATCAAACAGAAGCAAAAATCTCCGTGCAACTACTAGATGTGATACTATCATTTTACCACTTGGATAATACTACCGGCTGGTCGCATGTTCGTCACAGCTGTTGTGAAACGCATTCGAAACTGGAATCGAGGGAAATGTGGGTGAAATGCTTGCGGTCAACGGGATCCATCGGAACGATGCCGACTGTCTACACGGCTGACACAAGATCAAGAACATTGCCGAATTGGCCCACAGCGTTTGTGCATCCTCAAATATACGCAGATGGAGGGCCAATCCAGCAGATCGATTGTCCCGTGCGACTAGAGAGACGAGAGCGTATATATAGGCTTTTACGATACTGGATAGAATTGGCCGAGCGTCACAGTATCGTTTGGTGGTTATCGTACGGCTCATTACTGGGATCTGTCAGGTGAGTCTTTGTACATTGTGGAAAAAGCCTTTGTCATTTCTGTGTAAGTTTGTATGCAATTTGTTGATACACTCTCCAGAAACCTAGTTGCGAATTCAGTCTCTTTCAGTGGAATCATAGGAAGAAGGTGAGTGTAAAGGATACCGATGGTAGTAACACCAGTAATGGTAATACGAATGGTATGCTGTGAAGGATGCCTTATTCACGTCATACCATATGGGCACCATGAACTGTGAGTACATGTGGTCAAATTTTGAATAATTTGGCTATGGTAGGAAGAACATTGAAAAGTCAGAATTGGTCATGACTATCAAAGTCGGAGCTAGTACACAACATGTTAAGTATTTGGATATATAATTTAAATAAACAAAACTTTCATTAATAATATCCAGAATGTTGCGGCAATTTCCCCATGTTGACAAGACTTGTTTAGCAATGGGCTGGTGATTTGTGTGGTTGAGCAGTTGTCATGCCCGGAATTAACGATCTCGAATAGCCCTAGAAATCGTACTCGGATTGAAACCTCCCACGTAAGTAATGGGGAGAAAACGTCGAACTGATCGCAGTAAGCAATTGTTAGTCACGAGACAAGAACCCCACTTTTACAGATGTACATCTGTACTGCAGAAATGATAGTCTGTTATTGGCTGATCATAGTGACACATGCAAAGTACTAAACTGTTAGATGATTGGTGCAATGCGGAACGGAGGACTTGGCAAATAACGAATGATGTAACATTGTGGCTGTTCATCCAATTCTGATGTGGAATCAGCGCGATGTCTGGATTGTTCCCGTACTGGATGGTCTATTGTGTCGGGGTTTGGACAAGCAGTGAATCAAGTGAATTTTCACGATAGTAATGTGTTAATGATTTTGAATTTCTGATCGGATGTTGCCTGATTGGGTTGCTGTTTGACCGGTGCGATCATTGAATGGCTAACGGATTCGACCAACGTAAAGCTCGATGTGTCACACCTAGTTATCAGGGTAGCTTTCGGCGATTACATTATGCCAATGAACACACACGTTCATCTCAACTTGCGCGAAATAGTAGGCCATTGTACCGTTTCCACATGAACGATCATATTGAGAGCACCACAAGGCCACCAGTGTGAGCGTAAAACCTCCGGAAACCATAGGTCTTGTTACCTGAATTATAAAGCCTTCACTCGGAACTTTATTTCACAAAGGAATGATCCAATCCAGTTTATTGAATAAGAACAGTAGCACTTATTCAGGGCGCTCCGCACAACTTACAAAAGCACGCTGGATCGTTTTACCACGCTAAACAACAGCAAGAACCGCGCATCAATGTTTTGTGAACGAGATAAATAAAATTGTTCTCACCTTCATAGGTCGTAGTTTGACGCTACTCCTTTACGTGAGGCGACATTTATGAAAACAGTGGAACGTTCAGTGGAAGAGTATTTCTTTCACGCAACCAACCGATCGTTTTCATAAAAGGAACCTGTTCTGTCAGTCGAACCATCCAAGCACTGAGAACCACAACGTCCAGGATGATCTATCTGTTAGTAACGGATCACTATGCTGACGAGCATCAACAACTGTCTATTCAGAGCACGTTGCCCATAATCTTAATCCCACACTGATCTCTGGTTTGTAATTTACGGGATCCGGCACCCTGTGCAATACTAATTTTCCCTGGTGTTTGATAAGGAAATTACGACTGTTGGTTGGTACCTTTGCAATAGAAGACGAGAGTTCTTCCACTTAAATCTCTCGTCACTCACACCCGTTTCTACTGGACGTTTTTGATGAGGTAGTTTCTTCTTTAGAAGTAAATCTGCCAGCGCTTAAATGGATCAATGTCCCCTCAGGTTTTCTACATTCGTCGCCAAATCACAAGTTTCTATTCAGTTGACAGAATCTTTACCGACTCATGATATCCTTGAATCCAGATGCCTCAAACTTAGCAGTGGAATGAAATGTGAAAGATATTCCCTTTTCTATGGATCTCGTGAGTATAGAGTAAGCCAACAAGCGTTTCATTCCTGTCCTATGACAAGGTATGATTCTCCGCATCATTATACAATTATCCGTCACACTTCCTCTTCAACAAGATGTTGTCAACAATGGACATCATTGAAACCTCGTATGCACAAGGCTAATTCGACGAATATTCTAGTCTCAAGCATGTAGTCACTTTGGATTCGTCAATTGTGGATGTCGTTCTCAGTGGCAGTTATCGGCAGTTAGTCTTTGGCATGTTAAACATTGACTGTCTGAACTTGATTTTGAACTATTCTCATGTTTAATTTTCCTCAATTTCACTCACTTTGATGACTTTAACCCGGTAGACTACGATAGCACGTGATGTGCCAGTCGTTTAGACTTGTAACGCGACAGCTTACGCCAATGACATCCCAAAGTATCAGCTGTCTGTCAGTGGGTCGTCAGCGTGATAACATGTGCGACCGGTTCCGACTTGCACTTGCGGTGGACAAGTCCATCCGGTTGCACAGCCGTTATGTGTACGTACTTACCAACAAGACGGAAGGTAGACGAAATGGTCATTCTACTGTTAACCTCGATACCACCAGTCGTTATTCTGCAAGTGACCAATTCATTGATCCACTTGGCCGGAACCAACCTCCGGTTGGGCCAATAATCTGTTTCAATAACCATCGCATGGGTAGCGTGGTCTTAGGGAGCAGCGTCCGAAACCGCCAACATTGAAACCTCAGATTGTACAATGTGATAGTTTAGGCTATCGACACACAACCTTACTCACTCAAATCGGATCATTAGACAAGTTGTCATATCACTGTTATCGTATGTCAAGGTAAAAGTAAGGTTTATTTTCAAGAGGGTCATAGAATTTTATAAAGGAACAAAAGCAGTGTATCAAAGATCAAACGTAAACGGTTTGGTCGCACTAGAACAACAAAGGAGAATGTTTCAGTCATTTTTTAAAATTTTGGTTATACAAAACTTTCTTAATAATCGGTATCGTTCCATTGTACCGACTTTTTCCAAAATGTCGCGGGAATCCACATTTGTACGTTTTGTGGAGGTTGGTAAAACGGTTCCAATGTATCGAAATTCCGACAGCTCAAACTCATGAAGGTTCGTTGTACTGATGGGTTACAAGCCTATGAGGTCAAAGTCTCGACATTGTTACAACAACGGTGCGTACAAATGTGCACTAACAATCGGTTCATTGATATACATGTCACGGCAAGGTTAACACCTTGGACAGTCATAATGATGTAAGTCATGAAATCAGACTGGATTTGAACTACAAAACGTTACTCACTGAGCGATGATTAATACCTGGTCTTATCATAGTGGATTGACCATGTATACGAGTGATGGTAAACTGCGACCACTATTAGTTTAATTGTCATTATTAGCAGCCATTTCTTGATAGAGATTAGTAACGTGGTTCTGCTGACGTGGTTATCCGGCCCAAAGAAAACAGCCTGTTAATACTGCAGTTTGTTCACAAGATTGACGCATCGGTAACTACGGCCTACATAATTTTCAATGAATACTGGTTGATTATCGAATCAGTGTATGCGTAAAACCAACATGAAGACCAGACTCCCGAAGTTTACCCGCTGCTCTCTCGATGCGTGGTACTTTGTAACATGGCCCACCTGATGTAACCGAATTAACCCATATGTAATGTGTGAGCACGAGTCAGTCGAACAATAGGATCAGATAGTAGGGACGGTCGAATTCGCGAAACTCATGCACAAGCAGAATGATAGCAAGTGAAGAGCCTACCTGCTGTTAGGTATTGCTGATGTGTGATGTTCGGCTTACAATAATTGTAGGGCTTATGAACTGCTGGGATTATGAAATGTCCGGCTTACGTACTGTCGAGATTTTGAATGTTGGGATGTTAAGCGACACCTACTATCCAGACAATGGAACAACCGAAGGCAGCTTTCAGTCCAATCTCGCTACGGTGTTCTGTCGATGTGGTTAGCAGCAACCGTTCTTGTTATGACTGTACGATTGATACTGAGCACCAGAATCTTGAACAAGTCTCAACAATCTACCTGGAAGAATTGATTCCGCTAGCGCGGTGATGGTCCAACATGGTGCACGCTGTGCATGATAGATCATACTGGCCGAATCCGCGGACGCGCCCAGCATAACTGTTCGGAAATATTAATATGTTACGGAACTACGGTAGTTCGTACGCGAATGGTTGGAACCACGTTAGCTCCCATGAAAATCGGTTAGTTCACTGATCATCGGAGGTCAGTGGAGAAGTTCGTACTTAAAGCACTTTCACATAGTTTAAAGTGCGTAAAGTTGCCTGTCCCAGCTGTGATGTTAACTACATGTGCCTATTAAGTATACAACAGTGTATGCGCTTATCGACATAACAGCGAGTTTCGGTGAGTTGCTAAGGACGTATACCACCGATCAAGTGTAAGCCGCAGCTGTGTTCTGCAGCGTCCACGCTATCCACAGTCTGCAAACCCACAGCCTGTCTACACTTCAGTGCTCTGTTAATTGTATACGGTGTTGTTGTTGACTAAATGCAAACACGTTTGACAAATAGGTTACATACGGAGTAGACGATAGAGAGAGCGGGTCGGACAAACAAATTTTTTTCGTAAAAACTGTAGCCCGTGGATCACGCATTTAAAGAAGCATGGTAGGCTCGAATGTTCTCTAAAAAAGTGTCTACCTGAGCTATTAGTGAAGAATGATGACTTGTGACAGCGACGAAACAAATCTCCTTCCTCTCTCTGTCTGGGTTAGTTCAACAAATCTCTGACATCTTTAAACAAGCAGTGACGACATTGTAACAGAACAGAGATTCTATCCGTATGTGTTGCTGTTCTGACGAATAAGTTCGGAAAATCAAAAATTGATTTGGGCGATAAAGATCTACACATGAAGATGCATTATATGGAGCCAAATAACTGGAAAGTCTAATCAAGACTCTCTTTGGCTTCATCTAAGTGTAGAGAACGAACAGTTTAACAGATACGACGCAGTTCACGCACATTCACCGTGGAGCGGGACCACGGCCCGATTGCCTGGTTTTGAGGACGAAGAATCGTTTACACCCTCATGGTGAACTGACCATGCCATACTAAATGAACATCGAGGGATTTCCCGACGGTGGATTATTTATACTCTACATCTGTACTTCTTGTTTGCGGGTGTTAATTCGAACACGGAAAATATTTCCGGCCCACACGTTTGATGTTAAAAGCACACTTTACTCTACTAGGCTGAATCACATCTGTCGGTATTGGTATAAATAAGATTTCTAGCAAATTGCATGTTGACATTACCGCGAGCGGTATTATGCACCAACCAACTAATCAGTCAGCCATTTAAAAGTAGCTCAAACGGTGCATCAACCGTTTGTATTGTTGGTGGTTTTCCTTTTTGGAGACTAGTGAATAGTTTTTCAGGCACTTCTCAAAATGTTATGTAACGCATCATAACCGAAGCATTTGAGAGACGTATGGATGTGGACTCAGTGGTTACTCGTGAGGGAAAGCACTCGGTTCGTCGGAAAGAGAAATACTCAACGTTTTTTAAATGACGGTCAAAATATGGGTGTTTTTTCGTACGATAAGGTGTTACTTCCGGTAGTATCTTAGGCCACGCCACCAAACTACTTGTCGTCAATGTTGGTCGATACAGATGAACAAAAACTGACTCGTTCTTTGCAAATTTTTACTGCGAAGGAGAGAAGTCGGGGTCACTAGACGCTGTTTATCATTTACTGTCTACCGGATTCTGAAATAGAAGATGAACGCTTAATTCACGTTAATTTGTCGATTTGCTCATTATGACCATAACGAGGCTCATACGAGTGATGGGAAGCGATATACCAGAAACCGTCTTATCAAACGACACTGGTAAACATACATGACTAATCGTGCAACAGTTAGCTGATGAAGAGAGACAAGGCGAAGAAACAAAGCTACAGCGATTCGCTCAGTAACTTTCAAGCTATGATTAGATATGAGTAGTGCTCATTATCGAACACTGCAAACCGAACGCTCAAAAATCTATAAACGAACGGATTATTGAGAAGAAATCGAATATTTTTGATGCCACGGTAGGTTGAACATCTATCACACTTGATGGAAGGTTTCATATTCCGTGTTTGCTTATTTCTAATTACCAAATGACTTTCGTGTCCCCACAATACTTGTACGAAATATAATAATATAATGGCCAGAACTGCCAGATGAATGATGCAAGAAATGATCACATTCGAGAGACATCTAATCACTCACTAAGTCAATCAAGTCCTGTCCAATACCAAGTTGAACGTATCAATTTATCCCTTTAAAAATTGCGAGCATTACCTTTGAACTCTGATGAGTAGTCGGGGGTTTTGGTTTATTTTAAGTTGCACATCATCCGCAACTGATCACAGCTGTCGCATTTCCGTAGGCTTTCCAGTCGGCCTCTTTCGAACACTGGGCTCGAGTTTCGCTCTCATTAGGGCTCGTCAGTGGTAAATATACTTGCCATGACCGGGACTAGAACTCCGGCCACGCTGTTCATCAGGCAACCGGGTTTACCACCGCACCATTGACCTCACATTAGGCACGACCGAGTAATCATTTGTGGACGCTCAACCACTTTTGCTTGTGAGTAATGATCAGGTTTCCCGATCTTTGCCCGATCGATCGGAGTTTACAGACAGTGACTGTGTCTGCTACCCAGATGATCAGGCAACCTGACCACTACTCACAATCGAAAATGGTTGAGCGTTCACATATGTTTATTCGGTCGCGCCTAATGTGAGGTCAGTGGCGCAGTGGCCAACACGGTCGCCTCATGAACAGCGTGGCCAGAGTTCTAGCCTCAGTCGTGGCATGTATTTACACTATGGACGAGCCCTTTTGAGAGCAAAACTTGAGTCTAGTGTTTTGCTGTTTGAAAGGGGCTGACTGGAAAGTCTGTGGGAATTTGAAAGCTACGACCAGTCGTGGGTGATGTTCAACTTGAGATAAAGATTCTAATGAACAATCGGAACTTAGATGTTCATTGCCTACGTCTATTTGAAACTGAGTTGTCACTTACCTCACAGCTCCCAATAACGAACCGTATCCCAACCACCAAATAATACCATGTCGTTCTGCCAAGTCTATCCAGTGACGTAACAAGTGATACATGCGCTCCCGTTTCCCGTTTTCAACACGACAATTGATCTTATCATTCCGTTCTCTGTAATAGTTCATGTATATCTTCTGGTGCACAAAAGTGGGAGGTCGGTCTGGTAATTGCCGTGACCCTGTATCTATCGTTTGAACTGTCGGTATCTTTTCAATAAATCTCACTGTTCGTAAACAGTGTAACATTGTTTCCGTCGACCTCAGTCTCAAATCCGGATGACAGCATTGGGAAGGTACCTCCATGTTATCAACACTCGTATTCAAGAAACAGAATTCCCGAATCACATTCTGAATGATCACAGTTAATTGCGCATTCCAACGTTCGTTATCACCGTTCTGTTCCACCCAGTCCTCAAAGCTACGGGGGATAAAACGCACCGCATCCGCGTGCTTCTCTGTGCTGAACGGGAACACCAGCAAGCCATGTGTCTGATTTTGCTGTCCAGGGAATCTCACGACGTGATCGATCCAAAATATGCTTGTTATCAGGACAGATAGAGCCAAGATCGGCAGATTCTGCTTAATCATTCATAGAGTGGCTAAAACAGTATGACAAGTGATCACGCCGCCTCAACCTAGTGCACCAATTGCGTTCGAGGTGAATTAGCCAATCCGGTGTCGGGCACTGTAAGGAAGGTGTGTGTCGTGTCGAATCCAACGCTGCCATTCTTCCGACCACACACAATAGCGTCCACAATATGGTTACCGAGATCAACTAGATCTGTATTGTCGCTAGCAGACAGCATACGGCTCATATCGAACGCCTGACTGAATTTCGACTGGCTGTCGGTCTGCGTCTGATCCGATAGTTGCGCTAACAACCTTTTTTTTACCAAGCCAAAACCGATACTGTGTTGTTTGGTGCTTCTAGATTGACTGACATCCTGCAGCTGTCACGATCACTGAAAGGGTGGTTGTTACATTCATTCTGTTAGAACATCGTGGAACAACCAAATCAGTCTTTCCGAACACTCGCGACGTTCGTGAAAAAGAAAACGATGTTAATGGGATCATTACACTTATGCGACTAGTTATCATTGATGAAGCTATTTCATTATCAAAAATTAAGCCGTTCATGGTATGGGACTTTGCACAGAAGTAAGTAATCATGAAGCATATCACACACCCGTCTGTTTTATCGCCTCATCAACAAGTTATGGGCAAAAATCACAGGAAACTCACATTTCGAAGAGTCAACTGCGTAAAGAGACTGTCGGTTAGCACACCCGGAGTTTGAACACAACAGTTCCACGGTAAACGCTATATCGACAATCAAAATGTACCATACTCCTGTAGTTTCTTCGAAGAATCTACAGACACGGAAAACTGAAAATTGTTGGACGTAATCACGCAAACCTGTGCTTTGGCTAGGTGAAGGCCAACGCGCGAGGTCACACACTACTCACTCGATCCTATATCTTAATCCTTCGGGCTCACTCCAGATATAGGGATGTATGTGAGATTACAAATGATACGTCGTCAATCACTTGTGATTACATGAGTTCAAAATTCCTCTGCCGCCGGTCACAGTAACAGGCTGATCTGGAGGCAAGCTTCACTAGCCAACATTATTCACAAATATCCCACACTTACTGGGTAGTTATCTGGTTTGTTTGTTTAATACCTACTCGCCAAAGGTGTATTTCCATTGGAACATGACTGGCGGCCGGTATTAGTGCTTCCCACTCCTTCCTTTACAGGCAGCTACACGAAGCACTTTTCATCCGCAAACATGGACATTTCGGCTTACATTGTTCAGTGTTGGACCACATCCCTTGGAATTTAAGTGTCACAGTTATGAGTATAGTTAAATAATAGTCCATCATATAGGACGAGCAAGAGATCCTATGACTGGTAATAACCATCGTTTCAGTGATCTAGCACTGACGTGAATTACGTCAAGTGGAAACCAGAAGTGACATACAGTCCAAATGATAAATGGCAATGGATTGCAGAATGGTTGACCACCTCTCAGTTCATACTAAAGAAATAGACAGCGCCACGTTGATACTGGTGTTACTCAATTTAGGAGTTTCGAAGTTACTAAACATTACCATAGTATTCAGGGGCTACAAAAGAATATTAAGTAAGACCAGTGCATATTGGAGCAGATTACGCGATCTACCCACGTGATCTTATCGCCTTTAGTGAGTGGCATACGGAAAGACAACAACTGATGACGTTTGGACAATTTTTTCCCTTTTATCACGTAGATGGGTGTGTACGAGTTTTAAAAAAATCTGGGTAATGCTATACAGATTATATCTGCAAAAGTCTATTAGATTTAAGGTCTCGATACCACTAAATCTTCAAAACCACTTGAAATTAAACCAGATACAATCGAAGCCGTTTTTTGTTCTTGTTGTGATGGCACTATACCCAATAGCCGCGTATTTCCCTATGTCGGCCATAAGCCATTTGGACATTGGTTGGGCGTAAATAGTTTACTACAAACAAAACATAGTTGGTGAACACATCCGTGTTGAACAACCAATCAGAAACCTCGTGATATGTTACGGCATTTACAGGGCAGATCATGTCTAACCACGTCAGTTAACTATATACCGACGGAAAAGTAAGTTCGATTTCAGAAAAGTTCGGAGGCAAATGACACATTCGAGGGCAAAGCACTCTCAGTGAAGTGAATCAGACCTGTTCAGTGGTACAGTACACCGGAGAAATCAGAAGTAGGAACGAGAAACACAAATGGAGAGGCCCTACAGTGATAGAAGAAAACCTAAATCCCGGAGGCAGTGTATGGTGAACGGCGGACTTTCAGTCCTATCCTGATCAGACGGTTACTGACCCCATTGACGGACAGATGACTGGTCAATAGGAGATCCGAACCCGGGGGAATCACAGACCTAGATAATTCCCAACTCTGACCTCTCGACTCATAATACCCTTCCAACAAAATGCGGTACTCGTACGGTCCAACGTCAGACACAGTGCGTCCAACGTCTTTGGGCCGGGCAACAAAATCTGTAGTGCAGACCAGAAGGCTTACCCAATGGGTACCCCCCTAACCGAATAGGGCCAACGAAGGGGCAAAACACAGCGTTGAAATCAGTCAGTTTAGCCGTCTGTTCGTAGGGTGAATTTTCGGTGGCGTCCGTCGGCCTAATTGACAGGGTTTTGGTCACCACATGCCACGATAACACCTGGCTGTCCATAGGCGTCTCGGTAACCGTTTAAGAGCTCGAAAGGCAATGCTGGACTGTGAACCAGCATGCAGTGGTGAGTGTAAATAGGAAAAGTAGAAATACGATATTTCCTTAACGCACTGTGCTCTCATGACAGTTGTTTCATCAGATGACAGATAGCAAAAAGCTGCATTCATTGACGAAACGGATTTTGACATCACCATCAAAATCTAACATCTCTCCCTTAGAATCTCAGGTACGTCATGCTGTTTCCAGATTCATCGAACCATTTGTGGGCTCTGCTGTGACGTTTTATAAACATACTATCAAAATGATAGGCGTCACTTGGCGTGTCTCAGTTTTATGACCCCATAATTGAACCGTGTCTTTCCTTTCCCCATCAACATGTATCATTTGACCATTTTATTCGTAATCAGGACAACTTGTTACGTTATCAAGATCGGCGGGGAGAGCTCGCTGAATAATGTTATCCAGACTGGAGTGCTTTATTCGCTGAAAACCTGCCTCGTTCCGATAAACGAGATATACAGGATGCGACGGTCCTTTGGTTTGGCTCAACATGAAACATTCGTGTCATACAAGTTTTGGTTGGGTGATACATGTGATACATGTAAGTATTGATCTAACCGGGCAGGGCGGGTGATGGGCGAAAAGCAATTCTCGCAAGTATATTGTTTACTCGTAGACTAACCCCTTTAGCGTAAGAAAAAGTCGCTGCAAAACTCACGACCTCTCTCGTCCAACTAGTATGGTCGGACATCATTCTCTCATTCGGCAACGTTGATGATAACCGTGAGAATGCTGTCTATTGGGAGGACACCAACTAATCATGAGTGTTTTTGATCATTTTCTTGTTCAATTTAGTTGAAAGTGGACGCTAGAATGAAACGAATCTATTGTTTCCTCAAAACCTGGTGCTCATACACTGGCGTGCTGTACCTAGGTGAAACAATGTACTTGCGATCGTTTGCAGTGTAACAGTCCAGAGTGGTATAGAATGGACAAAAAGCTTGATTCGTGTACTGTGATGAAAGGTAGCAAAACTGCTGAAATACATCTTATGTTTATAAGGAGGATTCCTAATCGGAGTACCCGTACACTTTTTCATGGTTGATATTACCTGCCGGTCGGATCGGCTTGGTATCTCTCTGCAGTGTTGGACAGCATTGAATGGAAACGTTCTAATGATTGTGATGCCTAGATTCGAATAGTTGATACCACGCGTTACCTAATCCAGTGATTAACCAACTACCCCCGACTCGATCATATTAATATCCTATTCTAAAGTAATGCATGTTTCTTTTTAAGGAAGTCAAACGATTACAGTGCACAATATAAGAAAATACTGGTATAAACTATGAAATGAGATCCAACAATATATAGCCCGTGACCCTCGTTTGTTGACTTTGGTAGTGGTTGCCGGTTAACTCAGCAAGATGCAGAACGTCCAGACGATTTGCAACTGTCACTTCTTTGTCGACGAGCAGATGTAGTATTGCTGAACATTTTTGACCCTTCTTACTCTGTATCAGGAACGGCTCGATACAAAATGATCTCAGTTGTGACGCGCAACACGGCGTTCACCAAAAGGTCAAACAAGTGCATCGACGGTACATAAGCGTGGATCGACCGTGATAACAACAACCATGAGACCTGACATGGGTTGATCAACACAATCGTCGGTCAAGGCCGAAACCGAGATGCTGAAGGCAGTTACTGTATTTCGACAACATACAATACACTTTTGTCGTGCCTCATTGCTAAGTCTTTTGCAATCAGTCCAGATGGTTTGAGGTCGTATTCACTAGCGAACGTCCATCTAGTTTCGAGGGCACATTCATGCTCATCGGTCAACCCTTCAGAAGTCCCATTTTTCTGCTATCCAGTTGAGCACCGTAACGTTCAATCAGTGTTACAGAACAAGATTTGCATCTGCACCGTCATTTCGGTTCCGACATAGTTCAGTGGAGTTCAGTGATCGCATTATACTATTGATACCGCGGCTATTCAGTAGCAGGTGCAAGGCATATTTTTTGACAACGTACAAGCCACAAGAAGACTGCAGGAAGGATCATCAAAGTGCAGCATCACCCATAACGGTCCCTGCTACTCAATGGAACTGAGCACTGACATCTGTGGTAGCCGAGACTGTCTGAGGCCGAATATTGCGTGCAAATGAGTGGTTTTGTGATAGGTCTAGTTTAAATGCTTAACCCGTGTATTGCTTTGTCGAAAAAATAACCCTTATGCCATCCGCATTCTTGGATCACAACACTAGTCAAAAATACAACGCTTTAACATAAAAGTCGAGAACAGGACTTGACGGTGGTGAGCCCGTCTATCGTAAGAGGTGATAAACGTGACAAGTTTCACGATGTCTTAACTCACTGCATCTGCTTGCAACACGGAAAGTTCGCTGATCTGGCGCCCACAATTACTGGGTCTGAATATCTTATGAGGTAACGATAAGAAGAAACGCGTAGCAAACAAGCTCGTTTTCAGTGTTTCATCATCAGGCTAAATACAACACATTTATATGGGTTCGACAGGGGTAGTACATCAATAGGGTGAGGGATGTTAATTATTAGTGTCAAGTTAGTCAGACTCATCAAGTGTTTGGGCAGATAGTTGCTCCTACGTAACAGATCAATCCGGGTTATTGATGCATGGCCACGGGAGGTTCAATGCTTTGACAAGACGTTTTTGTGAACATAACGGGGGTGAGTGTAATTGAATTGCTATGGCTTCTGCGATTGCTAATAGACGACCTTTGACCCACTTCGATTGCACTCCGCAGACTCGATAGATCGGTTTGAATGAATCGGCCGGGTTGATCACATGGTTCGATTCGAACAAGTGTGCAGCGATCGCTGATGAGCAAGTCTTCATCGATCCTCTAGCTAGCCACGCCGGATGGTGCTCCCGCATGCGTTCAGATAGTCGCCTTTTTGTGCGGCCTATGTAGCTTGTTCCACAGGAACAAACGATAAGACTCACGAGCAAGAGTTGAATTCAGTAACTTTCCGTGAAATGTGTTATGCTGAGTAGATGATAGAGGAGGTGTTCAGAGACGACATGGTGGACGGAAGATCCATCATTCGATTTGACGATGAAAGCGGAAGACTTCCACAAGATAGCATTCTTCAATTCTGAGTGGTTTAACCCATTAAGTCAATCGCTTAACCACTCCGTGAAGACGATTGAAGTTTTTCACGTATTTCTGTTTATCTGCATATACCCTAAAGAGGGAGCGGTGAAGAATCGCGTCATATTTTTATTAATTAGTAGATGATGATGATCTGAGCCAAGAACGTAGGTGGCACAATGATCATTTATTCCAGGTTGAAAATCACTCACATGTGATCGCAGTTTTCCCGTTCAGCTAAACTTCTCAGCCAGCCTCTTTCGAGACAAAAACCTCTGAACTTGAGTTTTGCTCTTGTTTAAACTTGTCGATAGTACATGTCCTTGACACGCCGGAGATGGAACTCAGAACATCCTTAGAATATTGACATATGGAGCATACAATTCAACTTCATCTCAGAGGAGAACATTGTTGTACATAATGAAAACGCCGAAATACCCCACTTGCCAATGACGAATTTACCTGTAGAGAACACACTTCTTGCCGTAGTACATTCCAGTGCGACTTTTTGTATTTTTCAGCAGTTATTTCGGTAAACATGTGCCTCCATCTGATTATTCACTAGTAGTATAGTATGACCACCCGTCCTCACTACACTCCTCCCCACGCAAAGATTGTTTCGGTTGCAGTCGCTCCCTACTCGCCCCGTTCTCTCATTTATCTGCGTACCCACCTCAATTGTGATACACCTGGTTTACATTCTGTTCTAATCGGGGTGTGATATTAATTGACTAGCTGACTTCTCATTCTTGTTCACATAAACTGGGCCGCGATGTTTTGGACTTTAGCACAGAAGTAGCTCCGATCATCATCAATTTCTCTGGCGGTGGTTGTATCTCGCCCTGACCGAGCTTGTGACCGAGTTATGCGACTGTTTGGTTCGCCAGTTGCGATTTTGAAATGTTGAACCGTAGGCCGACTAGTCCAGTCATCCGTAACATGGCTGAGACACGCATCGAGTGTTTAATAACACTCAGCGATCGATAACACGATACCCACAAGCAGTGGACGCACAAGATCCCTGGCCTGGGTATGGACACAGAACACGTGCCGACAGACCACGTCTTTTTCATGTACATGTGGCCAAAACCAGCCGAAATTGTAGCCACTAAAATACAATGTAGGTGGATTGTCAATGGTCAGCCAAGGCCAATGAAATTGCAGTCAAGTCAAACAATTGGCTCGACACTGCATATGTAACATCTCTTCTCCTCTGAACGAACGTGGCAAGTCTCGAGATAATATAGCTTAAATGTTTCCGATAATCGCTGTCACTGTCGAAGCTTCGCCGGTGTATTTGTGGTTGTTCCTCGGGTCGAAACAGAATGTTCTGGATCTGTCTGGGTATCAACATTCTTTGTCAGCCTATGCGGTTCAAGTACGTCCGAGGTGTGATATCGGACACTGTCTGAATGTTGATGCAAAATGCGACCATCGTTCAACTGCAAGTCAGGATGATTCCCCATAGAGGTGATGACGGTAGCAGGTTGCAAACTTGCCTTGTAATGTAACCTGGTATAGACTGGGTTCGACTCCTTCAAATGTATTTCTATCCTGTCATGTGATCTGGCGTGCATGTCATCCTATTTTGTCTCAGTGTAAGTGAGAAAAATTTAAACTTAGTCTTGTACATAATATTTCTCAAGGTATTAGCCAAGAAGAGGATTTCCGTATCTTCTCAGATGGTGTTGTTCGGTACGTGAATAAAGCCGATTTGGTTCAACTTGTACTGTCACACAACGCTGCTTCAGGAGGATTTGTTTGACTGCTTGGACTACCCGTCCAGCTAGACCATTTGACGCACCGTGGTATGGTGCAGACTGTATGCGTTGTACGTCACCGTTACGCTGAAATTGTTGGAACTCTTCACTACTGAGAAGAAATCCATCGTCAGTACAAACTGTTTCAAGTGTTCCGAATGTCGCAAACAA